>JAJTUV010000162.1:792500-892500 GCA_021653895.1 Mastomys natalensis | reverse complement strand
GAGCATTGCTGACCCAAGCTCAGCTCACTGTCTTCAGATAGTAAAGATCAGGCTAGTGTTCTACGTAAGTAAATTCAAAAGGTAAGTAATATCTACTAAAGCACATACAAAATTGCCAAAATAAATTGAAGTGTCCTGCTGCATGGATACAGTTAAGATTTAGTACGTCATATCTTGAAATGAAAAATAAACCTAAGATGGAATAAAAAAGCCTACCACATTATTTATCTCTCACGCTCAGTCTCACACACACACACACACACACACACACATACACACACACACACACACACAGAGACTGGGGGTGAGGGAGTGGGGAAGGGATAAGCCAAGCAAACCAAAGAAGGCACTGATTCCTAGAGATGGCCTCATGTGACCATGGAACCTTAAAACAGTGAACTGAGCACCTATAGTGTCCCAGGAGAGAGGCATCCTAGTCGGGTAAAGCTGGGTATCTTCTCAAGGACATGCAGACACTCATTTGTATGTTATATATAACACATTTTAAAGTTAAAAAAGTAGTAATAAAAATGCATGGTGCTAGCTGGGCCGTGGTGCCTTTAATCCCAGCACTTGGGAGGCAGAGGCAGAGGCAGGTGGATTTCTAAGTTTGAGGCCAGCCTGGTCTACAGAGTGAGTTCCAGGAGAGCCAGGGCTATAGAGAGAAACCCTGTCTCCAAAAACCAAAAAAAAGCATGGTGCCATTCATCACAATTATTCACCCCATTCAGCCTTTAAAAAGAGGGCTACACTCTGTCCTTGGATTCCTGGGAACTGTGAAGGGAATCACAGAAGCTCTGCCTCGATGACTTGGTCAATGAAATACCAGCGTCAGGAGGGGTTTTTTTTGGTTTGTATTTTGTTTTTGTCTTGCCACTGTGCATACATCCTTAAAGGACTGCCAAAGCATTGACCTCAGAGTAAATAGTAATTTTTACCAAGTAGGTAAATTTGTAACTACAAAATCTTTGAATAATTCTAAAAGACTCTACATATAGTTTGCAAGTTTTATTTAGTTACACTAAATTGCTAACCATATACCTGACCTCAGATACCAGTTAGTGAATGGTGCTGAGAACTGAGGTGAGTGGGTAGCGTAAGCTGTTGAAGTAATTGTTGTAATTTGGTGGATGATTTGGTTAAATCATTTAAAACTGAAAGTTTTTTTTTGCATTGTTAACACAAAAATCAGACAAATACATTCAGTGTATTCAGAGCACTCTGCAAACTCTGGTTGCCATTCCGTATACTTGACTTACACCCTGTATCGCTAGCATTTCAAGTGTGTGCCAGGGCAGAGGCTTCAGATCTTTAATAGGATTTCTTCCTTATACTGGTAGATTCTCATTCACCAGCCTCCCAGTCCTGTACTCCGGAGTGTTAAAGCCTACCAATTCTGCCCTGAATTCTGCATGATAAGAAGATATTTAGGTCAACTCGTTGTCAAAAATAAGCAATCCATGTGGTTAATGAACTGAGCTTTTGACTTGGAGGAGATGAAGCCGTACTTTACTGAGAGCAGACGCCAGGAAAACTCTGCGCCAACATGGAGCACCCTCTGCTGGCAAAGCCTTGCCATGCCGCACACTTATTTTTGTGTCTCCCTAGTCTCCAAACATGGGTGTGAAGTAATGAATGAAATATCAACAGGATCATGGGCTGAGTATATTCAAAATGTAGACTTTGGATGAGAGTGAGAACTAACCATACGATTTAGTCTCCTCTTATCACCAACCTTAGAAAGAACGTCACTGTGGTATAATATGATCCTAAGTAAAATACGCTAGGAAATGATGGGCTTCTCTTCATACCCAGTGCTAGATTAGATTGCAATGTCCTTTGTATATATGAAGTAAAAATGAAAATTCCACATAGATCTTTTACCTATTTCCCTCATTTATTTTGGTTTTAAACACAATTTTGATGTTTCACAGTTGACAATTTTGAAATAATCTATAATTATTTTAAAATGTTAGCATATCAACATGTTAAAACCATTGCATTATATTTGCTGGCTTTTAACATTTTGATTATATTTCAATAAAGGTTTTAATGTCGAAAAGGGCTGCTAGCCAGCAATCAGCAGGACAAGGTGATCCCTCTTGAACATACAGAATCAGCACAAGCTTTTTAGAAGCAGACCTGAGATTCGATGCATGCATGGACACATGTGTTTGGCTGCTGTGCTGTTTTCTGGTATTACTGTAAATTATGAAGAATGTCTTGGTGAGTGGAGTATGACATAGTAAAGGTCAGAGCCACTGTGTAAACAACAGCATTTTCAGAAGATGAGTTCTTCAAGCCAGCAGTGAGTCTACCTGCAGATACCAGCAGGTTGTTCGTTCACTGTGAGGAAGCCATGTCACAGTGTGCATAGTTCTACATTAAGAAAGAAATGGGGCCTACCTTTTGTGAGACCCACTTGAAAGCCTTTGTCTCCTTATTAGCTCCTTGAGTGTTCAGCTTCCCTCTTTTGACTGCTACATGATAATTGTACTGGTACATTTTTGTTTATATTTAGAAACAAATGTGATAACCGTGTGTGTGTGTGTGTGTGTGTGTGTGTGTGTGTGTGTCCGTACACACATGCATGTTTATGCAGTGGGTATACTTGTTGAGGCCAAAGTTGATGTTGAATGTTGTTTCTCATTCACTTCTCCACCTTTGTATTTTGAGGCAAGTTCTCTTCAACCCAGAACACAGCGATTCTACTGTTCCATTGACTAACAACTCCCAAAGTTTCTCCTGCCTCTCCCTTCTCAGCAGGGAAATTACAGAAGTGTGCTAACACATGCAGCTTTTACTTGCATGCCAGAGATTGAATTCAGGTACTCATGGCTATACTGTAGGCACTTTACCAACTGATCAGTCTCCTCAAGGCACCCACTTTTTAAAAATGTAAATAACCAATGAAAAATGTATTGTGTAATAAATTTAGTAAGCCAAGCGAGAACCCTAAATTCTAAGGGAAAAATAGTCAAAATTTATATGTAGATAGGAACATGTGTCATGAATTATTGTTTCACTGTAGACTTGCATGTCTTACATAAATACAGAGTTTATAGGTAAACACACTATATTAGGCATTACACTGACACACACTTAGAGAGCCTTTAAAGCACAGACTATTGAGCCACTAGACAATAATGGCCCAAAGAAGCTCTTCTTATTTCGCAGATCACTGGGGCGGCAACAGTAATGGTCAGATAGATCGTCAGCATGTGGCCAGCTACATGGCTGCAAACAGTTAAGACTTAATAGTTCATATCCCAAAATGAATAAATAAACTTGAGGTGGCAAAAAGCTACCTCTCATTTTATCATTGTTTGAAGTGATAGCTTGGAAAAATTTTGCTAATAATTTAAGCTCTGTGATAGGAAGTTATTGATGTAAAATCTAGGGATTAGATGTAATGTACAATTTTCATTTATTTAAATACAAATCTTAAAATTACTTTTTCTTAAATATTGGATTAAATGTGACAGACAAACTGATTTCTTTCAAAGATATTGAAATGAAATAATCCTTTTATAGGAATCCAGTTAGGTTCATAGTTCTACATCAGTGCTGTGCTAAATCCAAATGAAGAGACAATAGTTGGTCCACAAATAGCTGGTAAGAAGATATTAACAGTTACTGTTTCCTTCTTATGTATCTTGTCTAAAGATATACTCATGTTCATGGAGTCTCAAATGAGTTAGGCATTTTATCAGGGGCTTTTCTCTCTTTCAAGTAACACTGTATTCACAAGGAAAACATAGGGCAATTTAAAATATAGTTTTCTTCATGGCTGTACATTGACTCTGAAATTTTGTGATTCTGAAATACTTGCATGTAAGGAATGAGTACATGTAAATCTTACAGCATTGGTAAAAGTGTTGTGATAGTTCCATTTTTGAATCTATGGGTGATGTTAGCAGCAGTTACTTGTACTTCAAAGCTGTGTTTCATGTACTTTTAAAACATGCATACAGTGTAAGGCTTTGTAACATTGTTGTTACTATACTTTGGTGTACACATTGATTTCTTAGGAACTTAGTCTGTGCAGGTACTTTTAACTTTGAGATGGATGGGAGCAGTTCTGTTCTATAGAGATAAGGTCCGATCCTCATTCATCCATGTGTTCATTAAAAAAAAACCAAACTGACTGATCCTTTCTTGATTAAGCAGGAGAACACCGTATTTACCCTTTATTGTTGGTATAAACCATTATTTTACTGAGAACCATTAGCTATTTAAAACTTGGTACATAAATTAAAGAGGAGCTAAATGGATTTGTGATCGTTGCCATTAGTAGCATTTTAGATTATACAGGCAATTATTGTGTTCATTATCCTAGAACAGCCCCTTTGCAGAGCCATTGTGGTTGTCTTAGGCATTATGCACAAATTTTCCCGTGGAGATTAAAATTTCCAGTAGCGTATTTAATTTTGTTATCACAGTTGTTTCAAATACAACAAATATTATGACAAGTAGAAGAAAATTTGCTTTACTAATATAAGAACTTAGTAGTAAATGTCGGAGATTACTTCCTAGAGTATTTAATTTACCTTTTCTCATACAGTCATAATTACTTCAAGTGATTAATACTATATCTTAAGATTTGAAAGTTTTTACAATCATAGCAGAAAGTTCTGCATTGTTCAAGTGTTTAGTAAATTCTTTAGTAATAGTCAGAGGCACATCGAAGCTGAAGGTGACACTTTTAGATGAAATACTTTTAAAAGTTTTGCAGAAAAAGTGAATATAAAAAAGATTATTGGTTGAAATGTTTCATTTTTTTTTAAAACAAACTAGTATTAAAAACTTCTTATTGCTGCCCTTTCTTGGAATTAACCAAAGTCAGGGTTGCCATTCCATTCAAGGAAGGGCAGGAAAGGTGCCCTGAAAGAATGTGAGGGCTGTCTGCCAGCTGGTGGAGAGTGGATCTCACCTGGCTACTGAGCCTGTCCTCAGGACCCTCCTCTCCCTGGAAGGGAGTAGGAGACGGGAGCATTCGCTTGGCTTCAAAATTGATATCCATTGGTCGGCAGTCAACTCCATCTGTCTTGGTCAATTAGAATGGTCTTAATGTCTTGAATTATGTGCATATCCCGTGCATGGGCAACTTTCAGTGTCTCTAACCTCTATGTGGCATGTGTTTCTCAGAGGTTTTGTGCAACCTTTGGTCTTCACTGCTCTTAGGCAGGGGGAAGTGTGAGACAGTGGTTATGCATTTTGCAAGACAGTAATTCTTTATTTTATTACAAAAAAAGGCCAACTCTGGAAGGCCAGATTAAATCATTCCTTTCACTTTTTAATGGGATTTGGATGAATAGAGTAAAATATGCACTTTGCATTCATTGATAGCATCTTTAGGTTGAGGTAATTGAGTCTTTTTTCCCTGACTGAATGAATAATGACTTCATCTGATCCTCAGTGAGGCCTGAAACTTAGACCGCCTTTGTCACAGCAGAAAGATCTGGGCTTTGAAACATGCTCTACTTCCTTGGCTTAATTTTTCTTCATTTTAATCCAAAACCCTATTTTTCTCAATAATTCAAGCATAAACTACGTAGTAGTGAAGTAGCGGAAATCACATGGTATTTGTCCTCCTTGTGCTGCTTTTTAAATGGAGCTGATAAATCAGCCACTGAGGTCTGAGCTGCCTCATTCTCAGGAGGAAAGCAAGGCTGGGGAATTGTCAGGATTCTTGAACCCTGGTCCTTTCACAGTGCTCACTCTCCAGGGAAGTAGTCACTTTACTGTTCTGGTGCAAGACCTGAGGATGGGAAGGGCTCAGCCAGGTTGGGGTGGCCTCCCATGATTTACTGGGCTCTGAGGCAGTCCATCTGCTGCTGAGAACTAGAGCACATGTGTTGAGGGGGAACTTAAGCCTGAGAGTCTTCAGTCTCCACAGAGACTGTTGACATGAGCTGCCGTGTGCTGTGCAGCATGCAGAGTCCCATTTGTCACCATTGAAGTGAGGTGATGCTCTGTGTGCGTCAGACGTGTAGTTACTGTCTGAGATTGCTTATTTAGGACTCTTGTATAGTCATGGCAGGGTCTGGAGCCCCTGAGTGAGAGCATGCTGCAGATGTGCTAGGCTGTGCTCCACACAAGGGCAGAGAGGAGCCTAGGAGGGCCTCTGCTCACGGCCCTTGCAGCCTGGGGCGCTGGTGTGGGTGCAGACTCCAATTGTTCTCCTGGAGACTGGTCAGTGCTTCTGGTTTCTTTAGTGCTTTCAAAGATCATGATGTATTTACCAACATATTTCAGACATAAACCTGGACAGAGAAGAACACTGTGTTTGGATATTTCTCTTTCAGAAGACATAGAGTACTAGCATTCATTTTGTTTTTCTTAGTAGACTCTTTCTTGTAAGTAAAAATGAATTCTCATAATTAACTCATTTTCATAACCTTAGAGTCTAGCACACAAGGTGTAGGAGGCACATAATTACTTGTTTAATTAGTTTTCTTTACAATGAATGTAATGAACTTTCTGAGAAACTTGGCTTTTTTTCTTTCTAGCAATGGCTTCTCATGATCTCATAAGAGTTTGTGGCAAATATTAATCAAAACTAGATTTAAACTAAGTTATGAGCTTTGGAAAAAGCTAATTTTCTGAGGCACTATGAAAAAAACCAGAGTAGTTCAGCTAATTCTCAATTATTTACATTTAAGCACTTGTATTTTGTTTTCTATTTTTTTAATTAAGATTTTGTTGGTTATATTCTTTCTCTCTGTTTTTTTCTCCCTTTTTCTTTTCCTCTCCTTTCTTCTCCCCCTGTCACAACCCCTTTGCCCTGTTTTCCTTTCTTTTTTAAAAAAAAAAAAAAAAAAAAAAAAAAGCTGTGCCAGATTTAGGGTGGCAGGGAGACGCTTAGCCTGATAGCATTTGCTCTGCTGTCCACACCACCTGAGTCAGGTGTCCCCATGGCCCGTGGCCATGACCTCATCCAGTACTGTGTATATGCCCAATAACCTCGTTCCTCCGACCATTACTCAGTGGATGAGAGTTTGGTGCTGGGCCAGGTGCAGCGGCTCATTCCTGGTTTTTAATATTTTGGAGGTAGAGGCAGGAGGATCAATGTAAGTTAAGGCCAGCCTGTCTATGTAGGGAGTTCCAGGTCAAGTAGGGCAACATAGCAAGATCTTGATTTAAAAAAAAAAAAAAAAAAAAAAAAGTGAGTTAAAAAGAAATTTTTAAGGCTGGTCTCCAAAGTCACACAGTTTATCTGAAAAGTAACTGGATCCAAGGTGACTGTATAACAGTGAAAACAGTATGCCTTCTAGACTTATAGTCATGTGACACTGTACATAGCATTACCTCCTTCCCTGCTAGACTTAGAGAGTTGTGCCATATGACACTGAGTACAGACACAGTGTTGCTTCCTTCCCAGAGCCCTGTCAAGAAGCTGCTGATGGGTCCTTACTGTATAGTAAGAAACTGAGGGCCAGCCCTGGGTTACATAAACCCTTGGGAGGTAGAGTTCAAATCCAAGTGAGCAGGCCCTCAGCTCAGTAGCGTCAGCTGCTGTGTGCCTTCTATTCTCCCTCTCCTGCTGCAGCTTCTCTGGATTAACCTCAAGCAGCACCCCTCCCGCCCACACACAGAACTGCACCTTGTTCTTTATGGGTGAAGTGGGAAAAGCCATCCACAGAAATTGCCAGAGCTCAAAATTGGAGTTACACATTTCAGAAGAGCCAGGTTGGGTTCACCTTACTTTTTAAGGCAAGGCCTATTTGCTCCCTGTTTCCAAAATCAAGGAGAAATGAGTAGGTCCTTTGGTGTAATTTTCCTTATGTTTATGTGCTCAGCTAGTCATCAGTCCATAGGATGAATGTCAGTGTAGTCTGTTACACTGGAAGAGTCAGAAGTGTGGGATTTGCATAAATTAAGGAAGTTCCAATTCTAAACTGACCCCCATGCTTGATTTCTTTCTTTGTAAGTTTTTGCAGAAATTTGCAGAATGACTGACATATACTGTCCTGCAAGTGAGGAATTCTGGATCTGAGTGGAGGGTGTCCAAGAGATACTTGAAAGTGACAGCAGAGATGATCTTACCTGGCATGCCACAGAAGATGAATGTTTTGCTCACAGAGTAGTTGTGATGCAGTCCTGCTTTTGTGATTCTTGGCCTTGTGCTGTTGACACTTTCTAGTCAGCACACAGCAGATGAAGCTGTGCTGGCTGGTGGTTCACTCTGGTCTCCCCAAGAGCTCTGGACACGTTACCGCACATTTGCAGAAATCCTACCTAAATCTATAAGAGGCATGGGAAGAGAAAATTAATAGTTTTGTGTTGAATTATTATAAAGACTATTAAAATCTTATGTTTTCTCAAGTTGCCATTTTCATGTATTCTAATCAGGACACTAGGGGTGGGTCCAGCCTGAGCATGTATTAATGCAACACTTTATTATTATTTTTTTTTAGGTTGGTTTATTGGACCTCGAACTCAATCAGCTGACGAAGGCGCTATTTCTGGCTTTAGTTGTTCTTTCTGTTGTTATGGTAACCTTACAGGGATTTGCAGGCCCTTGGTACCGTAATCTTTTTCGATTCCTCCTTCTCTTTTCCTACATCATTCCCATAAGGTATGTTTAAAATTAGAAGAACACAGATGTCTTATTCCATAATGTATGATTTTGCTGAAATTGTTTTATCATAATGTGAAAGAGGTTACCCACTCAAAACTGTAGAGGAAAGGGCTGGGAACCAGATGAATAGAGTTAGTTATCTGTAAGTGGAATTTACAACATGATTAGTTTTGCTAGGGTAACTTAGACAAAAGTGCCACTTTTCCTGCTTTTAACAGTGTTGTCTCAACAGCTAGAAAATTCCTCTTGTTTAAACATAAATATGAATTAAGAAGAAAAAGTTTGCAAATTGCTGGTTGCTGTCTTGTTTCCAGTGCTCTAGGGCCTATGTACATTGTTGACATTTGAAATTATCTATTTTTAAAAGCCAGACCTAGTAGTGTTCTCCTGTAATCCTTAGCCATAGCCAGGATGCTAAGGCCTGGCTACATAGCATCCTGTCTCAAGAAACAAACCAAAAGGAAGGTCCCCACTGTTTAAGGAGGATCTGATAGATTGTTCAAATTAGAAAAGATGCTGACTAAGGCAGTCTTCAAAAGGAACTATTTTTCAAAATGATAAGCAGTGTAACTAGAGATTGGTGTGTAAGCAGTTAATATCCAGTACCTATTTAAAGGCTCAAACAGCCTCAAAAATGTTATCTTTAGAAAGATATCCAAAGCATGTTTGTGTGTATTATGCTTACATATATAAAAGACTGAAAATTTTCCTATGAGTAAACCTTGTGACTCATGAATCTAGACTGTCATTTGTAATGTCAGTTAAGGTGACAGGGATCCGGACAACAAGGCTCTTGTATGCGGCTGCCATTGCTGTTACCCCCACACTTCTCAGGCGGATATTCCTCACCTTTTGACACAGCCTCAAAGCCAGCCAGCTCCATAACTTTGTCTTTGGGAAGCCTTGCCTCATACATAGGCTGGGCTTGCCTTCTCTCAAGTCTCCAGGAATAACACAAGACTGTTGTCACTTAAGCTCTTCACACCTAGCGGTGCTGTCTACTGTACCTACAGTTAGTTCTTTGTCATTCACATATCACCAAGTACACGCTCAGGCCTGAGGAAGGTCCCACGGCACTTGCTGCCTGTCTGTGGCTGCCATTCTGTGTGGCTCTGTGCTGATGCCTGTCTTCTGTTGGCCACTGCTCTCCACCACCAGACTCTGTAAGGATACAGACTGCTTGAATCCAGTTGTATCCAGTGCCAGAGCCGGGTGACAGAGTGGGCAAGAAGGGCTCCTGGACATACTGCTTTGGAAAGTTACATATGTAGAAACAACCCATCATAGATATCATGTATGCTTGTATTGAATACTATAAATAAGCTCAAGGACAGACATATGTCCTCAAATAGTGTAACTGTGGAGTCACAGTTCTGTTTTATTCAACAGTTATGATAGAATTTACTCAGATATGCAGATTCTTGAGGGAGCTATTTGTTGGTACACTTTCAGCCTTCGGATGCATGGCTTGCAATGATCCCATCCACTGCCTTCTGTATAGTGTCCTCCCATTGCTTCCCTGTCATTCCTATGTATACACTGATCTTCCTGTACAGTACCCACTCTCACTGAACATTAGCCAAGGAGGAAACTTACTTGTTTAGTGTAAAATGAAGTGTCCCCTGCTTAGGAACTCTAGCTTAGGCCAGTCGCACATCAGTGCCCAGTTAGCTACTCCTGAACCAGAGGCACAGGACCCAGGCAGATGCTAGGGCTTCTTAGTGCCTGGGAATAGAATTGCAGGCTCTTTCCTATGGGAAAAATGATACCAACTTCTAGACTTGTTGGTAGATACTGTGAAATATAATCTCTCAAGTTATATTAGGCTATCTATTCATTTTTCTCTGAGTTTCATGACAAAATATTTTAGGGCTGCTTCTGGAACTTACCACCAGATCCTCATTGCACTTTATTTTTGCATGATATAGTCAGTCATAGATGTTCTTAGATAAATATGCTTAGAAATTCTTGTATTCTGTGGAGTGAGTTTTTGTACAAATGTCACTAGATGAATATTGTGGGTTTTTAAAATCATCTATATGCTTTCTTCTAAAGGAACTCTCCCTTACTTTATAAGCAAACTATCTCTCATTGTAATTATGGTTTTATTCATTTCCTATGGTGCATTTGTGTGTTTTAAAGCTACGTTATTAAATGCTTACCGGCTTAGAATTGCTGTTTTGTGTGAATGGGAAGGTCTTAGAAATAGTGTGTGGCTGGGGAGTTGTGTTTTGTCAGTCCTTTATGATCTTTACATTTATTACAGTTAAATGACTTGTCGGCATTTATTTTTACTTTATTTGTTCTACTTCTGTATTTTTGTGCCCTTTGAATGTTTTAAAATCCTTTCTATCCTTGTATTTCTTTGTATTCTGTCCCATTATTCCTGTAGAAAGGTTACCCTGCACATAATAAAAAACCCATTTCTTTGCTTTTCTTTAAAATGATTCAAGGACCTTAAAATATTTGGACTCTAGCACCCCCTGTCTCATGATTATATGCTTCCCCCAACATACACACAGTGATGTTTACTTGTATTTAGAGCTTCTGTTCTACACATCTGTCTGCTGTCCTTACTGATACTTGAGACTTGCAGGCAACCTCTGTGGCTTGACCTTTTCCACACCATTCTGGTAGTGCAAGGTTCTAATAGTGAGTGGGTAGTGCTAAGCAGGCAGGCAGTATCCTCCTAGGCTCTCTCTTCCTCTGCCACAACTCTTATCTTCCTCTTTGTCTGCTTTGGTGCCCGTCATCACCCTGGCCACAGCTGGATAGTCAACACCTTATAAGCTTATCCCGCTTATCCTTTAAGCTGTCTCCCACTTATCCAGGACAGACAGAAGGATAGGCTTTGAACAATGTCAATGTCATTTACAGACAGCCTTAGGGATTATGTTTGAAATAAGATGTGGGATTTTTTTTTATTATTATTTATGTCCTTTTTTTGTTTTGTTTATAATTGAAACAATTGAGAAGCAACTCTAGATGGTGGTGTAGGCCACAATTAAATGGATCAGGCTCATTTGAACACTAAAAATGCACAAACGAATCGGTATCCTGCCACCTTCATGTCCTTTCCCCCTTTATATTAGCGACTGCTGGTCAGTTTGATGTCACCTGACACAGACTAGGGTCACCTGGGAAAGGAGGACTCTAATTGAGAAAATATCCTCATCAGATTGGCCTATAGGCAGGTCTGTGGGACAGTTTTCCTGATTAATGAGTAATTAATGTGTGAGGGCTCAAACAGTTGTGGGTGGTGCCACCCTGAGCAGGTGACCCTGGACTGAAGGCTTAAACAAGCTAAGTGAGCCAGTTTGCACTGTTTCTCCATGGACAGGGCTACAGTATCTACCTGCAGGTTCCAGCTTGAGTTCCTGCCCTGACTTCTCTGGTTGGTGGACTGTGATGTGGACACGCAAGCCAAATAAACTAAAGCCAAGTTGCTTTTGGCCATGGTGTTTATCAGAAAGCAAAGCAGGACAGTTGTTGACTATCCAGCTGTGGCCAGGGTGACGGAAGACACCAAAGCAGACAAAAAGGAAGATAAGAGTTGTGGCAGAGGAAGGGAAAGTCTTGGAAGATTCTGCCTGCCTACTGGGCACTACCAACAGTGTTTCTCCATGCTTGCTTAAGCGTGAAACCTGTTGTCGCCTACTGAAGGAATGGCATTTTCCCATCTTCTTGTAGAAATTATCAAGATTTTCATTCTTGTGTTCTTCCTTTGAGTTGATTTTTTTAAGCCTGTCTGGAATGTTCTGTGATGTTACATTGAAGACTGCTTCTGTTCCATAGTGGGAGAAAGGCTGAAGAAGCCTTTCTCCTTAGATCTGAAGCACTTCCGTGAGATCTGGACTGGAATTTATAAACTATCTCCCTTGTCTCTGTCTTTAGGAAAAGTAACGATGTAAAGGTACTTGCCCCACTTTTCTTTTATTCATTTAATAAAGTTACTGTAACAAAATTATGCCCCAGGATGATTATTGGAACTAAAAGTGATTTCTGTTGTTTTATATTTGAACAGTTACTTGGATTTAGTGAAAATGGACAATATCTAATAAGAAAATAAGTACAATATCAATATATATAACTATATAAAACTATATTAAAACACCTTTCATGTGTTTAGAACAGGGAAAATGCCCTAGTGGGTTAAGGAAGTGAATTAGGCATGGCACTACACACCTATAACCCCAGTGATGGGCACTAGAGGAAGGATTACTTCTCAGACTTGCTGCTCAGTCAGTCTTTCCAAACTCACAAGCTCCAAGTGTCAGTGAGAAATGTAGTCTCAGAAAATACAATGAAAAGTAATAGACGAAGACATTCAGTGCTTCCCCCTACAAGCACACACACACTTGTGTGTACACAAGTGTGTATAGAAATACAGACACACTCTTACCTTTTCATGTGTTTAGATAAAAATATAAATATGAGTGTGCACTTATGCTTATCTTTGTGTATATATCTTTACACACATATGCACATGTGTCAGCTTGCACTACTATTTTAGTCTCTATGGTCATTTAAAATACTTGCTAATAAAATGATGGTAATACCATACTGCCTACAATCTCGTATGCTCTAGTTTTTCAGTGACTTTGTTTAGCATGTTCATCTAGGTGTGCTGAGCCTGACTAGACAATTTTTCAGCCTTCCTTTGCTTTAGCTTACCATGAGCATGCTCACTTTAACATAACATACTACCGATTTTTGTATACCTAGACCTAAGTTACACCAACTTAGCAGAAGGAATGAGAACTGCAGAGTGTGAGAAGCACAAGAGGCTTATGTAGAGAATTGAGGAGTACCTTTAATGGAAACAAATGTGTTTTCCTGTTGCCAAGTTTCCATAAAATAAGGACAACTCATTTTAGTGTTTAAATGTGCTTTTGGACTTTTAAATATGTTATTTTGCAAAATATGCAAATCTAGGAAGTAAAGTAATTTTTCCTCTAGTGTCCTAAGAATCAGAAATCATTTCAGGTTTACAAAAGTTAAGTGTTTTATTAAAATTACTCAGTACAATGAAATCGTTTTTAAGCTACTTGATAAATTTACATTGTCTTTTATGTTTGTTTTGTGGGGTCTTTTTAGAATCATAATTTAATTACATCATTTTTGTCATCCAAAGAGAAATATTACATGATGTAGCTTTTATTATAATTCTAAAATGAACATATGTCCCTGTGCATGTGTTCTAACAGGAAGATAACCCCAGAATTGTTAGCACATTAGCATATCCAGGGTCATGTGTTTGCTGTTCCTTGTCTGTTTTCTTGAGATGCTTTAGAGTGCCTGTGTTTTAATTGATAACCCCAAAACCAGGGAGACTTTTACTTCTGCATAAGGCATACATGAACAAGAAAGGCAAAAATGCTGTTAGACAAAGAGATAATTATACCCCTTCTGAGGCACACTTAAGAACCTCCTTTTCAGGCAATGACTTTCCTAGAGCACTGAACTACAAGGGGTGTCTGAGTTGTGGAGACATAGCTTCTCTTTTATTTTGCCTATGTTACCACCAGAGCATGTGGGAGGCTCATCAGAGAAATTCCTAGAATCTGTAGACTGGAGACTAGATGGCAACATCTGCACACAGAAGGCTGGACCATCAAAGGTGCCAGGTGGTATTGGTAGAAAGTTGTACTAGGGTTAGCAATGAATTCCCCCAAAGGAAATTTCTTAGCAATTTCTGCAAGTTATTGTCAGTTCTGAATGGTTTTAGAGTTGTTTGGTTTCTTTTCTTATCCAACAAGTCTTCTACCTGAGAAGGGGTGAGTTCTCACATTGGAATAGGTAGCTAACCCTTAGACACTGAGTAGCTCTGATACAGTAGTATACTCTGATACATCCACTCATATCTGGGTTTTGAAGTGTCCTCAGACTTGTTTCAGTAGGTATGTGTTAGCTCTTCTCATCTCTGTGACCTGTACATGCACACACATCGACAAACAATGTTTATCTCATGTATGTATGTACCAGCATACAGTATTTTAGTTTTTGTGGTCATTTAAAATACTTGCTTATAAAATGATGGTAATACCATCATTATTGTAAACCATGAGTGTTATGTTTCAGCAGCCTTTTATACATTAGCTCTTGCTTTTACTGTAAATGGAGTATTTCAGTTTTCTTTTTAATTTATAGTACTTCTGTATCTTTATCCAGTAGAATGCTATATAGCACACACTACATGGCTAAATGTTTTTCACATGGTTAGCTTCTTGTTTTTCTCAAGAATGTTGCATGTATATTTGCTTATGTAAACATAATGTGAAAATTTTCTTTCTTTATACAGTTGAAATCATATTGGAGATTACCCTTTTACAAGGTTGCATCTTATGTTTAACATAGCTTCACAGATTCATCCATTCCTTATACCTTGCCATCCATGCCATCCTTATTTGTGACCGTACCACTGACCATATGTCCAGTATTCCATTGAAAACCTTTGGGGTGTTCCATTGTTACTCTACACATTGGTCCATAAGCATATGAGCATCTGGTATCAAGTCTAGGAATGAAATTGCTTGGCTCTGTACTTGTCTGTGGCTTTGCTGGTTTGCTAATATTGGCAGTATTTGTCTGTGGTGGTCTCAAGTTAGCATATCATTATCAATATAGACCAGTGGTTCTCAGCCTTCCTAATGCTGTAAACCTTTAATACAGTTTCTCATGTTATGGTGACTCTGAACCATAAAGTTATTTTTGTTACTGCTTCCTAACTATAATTTTGCTATGGTTATGAATTGTAATTTCCTATGGTCTTAGGCTATCCCTATGAAAGGGTCATTTGACCTCCCCTCCCACAAGAGGTCATGACCCACAAGTTGAGAACCAGTGATTTAGAATTTCTCTTTGGTGAACTTTCAAAGTCCTTTGTTGTGGTGGACAGGTTATTATGTTTTTCATTCCTGTTTTGCTGACATCTTTCTTTATAGCTTTACTTCTTTTTCTTTTTTTACCCAGGAAAATAGTTTCCGATTTTACCTTGTTAAATATCCATGAATTTGGATATTGTAGGATATTGTCAAACTGTGCACCTAGAAGTCTTCCTCAGCACCTAGAAGGACCCTGTTCTCTTCTCAGTATCTGCTGAATTTGATCACTGAAAGTGATTTCATTCTCTTGTGATGATGGGACTTGAACTCGGGCTTTCAAGCATGCAGAGTATACATTCTACCACAGATAGATTCCAGCTCAAGAGGTTGGGGTAGGCTGTTGGGGTTATGGCAGAAAGACTAAGGTTGAACCCAAGGCCTTGCCTATGCTAGACAACTGATTTTTTTTTTAAGTAGTATATGATAGAGTTTACAGATCCAGAGTTTTAAATTGTCTCAGCAGCCTTTGTAAAATAAGAAAAAAACTTTTCCACCAGAGGCTTGGTATCATCTGTGTCATGTACACATGTTTATTGCCTGTTGTAGGCACCCTTGGTCTTTCTGCCTCTGACCCAATAGCAAACTAATGAATATACCCTATGTCTTTAACATAGGCCTTTCCTCCTCTTAGTGCTGAGGTTTCGTCTTTCTCGGTCGTGAATCTGTTGTACCTCTTAACTTTAGATTTCTTTTAGACTTTCTCCATAGAGAAGCAATTTATAAATACTTTATTTTTTTAAATCCTATTATAAGTTTTTTCAAGTTCTATTTCATATCTCTTTGCTTCTGGTATGATGATATAATGGTTATCTACAAATGATTAAATCTGGCTTTGGTACGACATTGTTTCAAACTTATATATTCATCACAAAAGGGAGATTTTTCCTTGTTTTAACCCTTTGCACCATTTATTTCTTTTCTTGCTAATGGGCAAACATCTTGTGTTATTCACTAAAGCATAAGAATGATGTACATTCTTCCTTTGTTCCCAATATCAAAGTCAACACATTCAGCACAGCTCTTCATAAAAACTCTTCAAGATGTTCATTGTTATTTATTCCCATCTGCTAAAACCTGTTTTCATCTAGGTGATTTTGTCTTAAGATGTTTGTTAAATAGATTGGATTTCATTAGATTCTAGTCACTTGTGTTTTCTGGGTGACTCTTCTATCAGTTTATACAAGTGATAATACTTGTAGTTTTGCCTTTTCATACCATTTTTCTAGGTTAGTATCGAGATGATACAGGTTCAAAACACAATGATGAATCTCCCATTTTCTCCTATCTAAAAAAAATTACATCGGAGTTGTTTATTCTTTAAACACTTCATGGCAAGTAGACAGGTGTAAGCCTTTACTTTCTCTGTGGAAAGACTGGTTAAATTTGCTTTCCTAAGTAGTTACTTTGGCAAAGCTAAAAGTTTGCAAGAGATATGTCAACTATCTAAAATTTCAAATTTATTCACAAATTTGTTTGATATTTTCCTGTTATCTCATATATGTATAAAGTCTATCATATTGGTCTTTAAGTGTTTTTCTTCATTGAATTTTTATTTATTTACTAATTTTGACACAGGGTTCTTATAACCTTTTTGTCTTTGGATTTTCTCTGTAGTTGAGGGTGACTATGATTCCTCACCCTCGAGCCATTGCTCACTGCAGTGTGCTGGGTGACAGGCTTCTTCTGTCACACTCTGCTTCCTCGTCTCCACTCGGTAATTTTTTTTTTTTTTTTGTTATTGGATATTTTATTTACATTTCAGATGTAATCCCCTTTCCCCATTTCCCCACACACACCCAGAAACACCCTATCCCATCCCCCCTCTCCTGCTTCTGTGAGGATATGCACCCACCCACCCTTCCACCTCCCCACCCATGATTTCCCCCACACTGGGGCATCCAGCCTTCACTGGACCAAGGACTTCCTCACCCACCTATGCCTAACACTGTCATCCGCTCCTCCTGTTTGTTCCTAACAACGGACTAAAAACGGGTAGGTTATGTAAATAATACTATTAGTCTTGTGAGATTTCCTACTGTATGTGATTTTCTGTTTCATAATGTTACTTTATTTCTACTTTGATTTAGTATTTTTCTTCATGATAAAGATATTTAACTGGTTAATTTGGAGCCTCTCCTTTCCCTTTGAATACATATTTAAATAATTAATTTCTCTGTAAATATTGATTTGGTTGCATAATTTGGTATGCATAATTTTTATGCATAGTGTTTTTGTTACTATCAAACACAGGGTTGGGGCTTATTTGTTCCTTTATAGATAGTATCTTATGATTTCAGCAACCCAAGCTTGCCTTGAACTTAACTATGTAGCCAAGAATGGCCTCAAACTACTAGTTCTCCCACCCCCTCCAGCTACTATCCCCTTCCTCCCCCAGCTGTTGGATTACAGAACAACAAAAAAAAGAAAAACAAAGACAAAAATTGTTTAAGCCATAGCAGGTGTCATGTTGAGTTTAAAAGCTCAAACTATATAAAACCAAAAGCTATATATACAATGTATGAGTAGTTTATATAATTGCAAAATTGAAATGATCTAACTAGTCTGTGGGTTTGGGGGAGGTAGTATAGGAAGGGTGTGACTATTGAGGGTCACCTGTAAGTACTTCCTAGGGCTGTTGGATACACATCCATGGGATTGTGATATACAAAATTTAACTGTTTATAAAAACTAGCAAAGCTTCTCTCAAGTCTGTGTAGTTCATTTGCCAGTCAGTCCTCTGCTTTGAAAAGGTTACAAATCTTTGGTTGCCATTTTGTCCTATTGACAGTTTCCTTTGCCTTAACAGCTTTGCAATTTTATGAGGTCCCATTTGTCAATTCTTGATCTTAGAGCATAAGCCATTGGTATTCTGTTCAGGAACATTTCCCCTGTTCCCAAGTATTCAAGGTTCTTCCCCACCTTCTCTTCTATTAATTTCAGTGTATGTGGTTTTATACGAAGGTCCTTGATCCACTTCAACTTGAGCTTTCTACAAGGAAATAAGAATGGATCTATTTGCATTCTTCTACATGTTGTCCTCTAGTTGAACCAGCACTATTTGTTGAAAATTTGTCCTTTGTCCACTGGATAGTTTTAGCTCCTTTGTCAAAGATCAAGACCATAGGTATGTGGGTTCATTTCTGGGTCTTCAGTTCTATTCCACTGATCTTCCTGCCTGTCTCTGTACCAATACCATGCAGTTTTTGTCACTATTGTTCTGTAGTACAGCTTGAGGTCAGGGATGGTGATTCCCCAGAAGTTCTTTTATTGTTGAGAATAGTTCTAGCTATCCTGAGTATTTTGTTATTCCAAATGAATTTGAGTATTTCTCTTTCTAACTCTGTGAAGAATTGAGTTGGTATTTTAATGGGGATTGCATTGAATCTGTAGCTTGCTTTTGGCAAGCTGGCCATTTTTACTATATTAATCCTGCCAATTCATGAACATGGGAAATCTTTCCATCTTCTGAGATCTTCTTTAATTTCTTTCTTCAGAAACTTGATCTGTCATACAGATCTTTCATTTGCTTGGTTAGATTCACACCTAGGTATTTTTATATTATTTGTGACTATTGTGAAGGGTATCATTTCCCTAATTTCTTTCTCAGCCTGTTTATCTTTCTAGTAGAAGAAGGCTACTGATTTGTTTTGAGTTGATTTTATAACCAGCCACTTTGCTGAAGTTGTTTATCAGGTTTAGGAGTTCTTCTGGTGGAAGTTTTGGGGTCATTTAAGTATACTATCATACCATCTGCAAATAGTGATATTTTGACTACTTCCTTTTCTATTTGTATCCCTTTGACTTCTTTTTGTTGTCTAATTGCTCTGGCTAGGACTTCCAGTACTATATTGAATATGTAGGGAGAGAGTGGGCAGCCTTGTCTAGTCCCTGATTTTAGTGGGATTGCTTCAAGTTTCTCTCCATTTAGTTTGATGTTGGCTACTGGTTTGCTGTATATTGCTTTTACTGTGTTTAGGTATGGGCCTTGAATTCCCAACAGATTGGGAAAAGATCTTTTGCAATCCCATATCCGATAGAGGGCTAATATCCAATATATACAGATAACTCAAGAAATTAGACTCCAAACAACCAAATAACCCTATTTAAAAATGGGGTACAGAGCTAAGCAAAGAATTCTCAACTGAGGAAACTCGAATGGCCGAAAAGCACCTAAAGAAATGTTCAGCATCCTTAGTCATCAGGGAAATGCAAATCAAAACAACCCTGAGATTCTACCTCATACCAGTCAGAATGGCTAAAATAAAAAACTTAGGTGATAGCAGATGCTGGCGAGGATGTGGAGAAAGAGGAACACTCCTCCATTGTTGGTGGGATTGCAAGATGGTGCAACCACTCTGGAAATCAGTCTAGTGGTTCCTCAGAAAATTGGACATATCATTACCTGAGGACGCAGCTATACCACTTCTGGTCATATACCCAGAAGATACTCCAACATATAACAAGGACATATGCTCCACTATGTTTATAGCAGCCTTATTTAAAATAGCCAGAAGCTGGAAAGAACCCAGATGTCCTTCAACAGAGGATTGGATACAAAAAAATGTGGTACATTTACACAATGGAGTATTACTCAGCTATTAAAACAATGAATTTGACAAATTCTTAGGTAAATGGATAGAACTAGAAAATATCATCCTGAGTGAGGTAACCCAATCACAAAAGAACACACATGGTATTCACTCACTGATTATTGGATATTAGTCCAAAAGCTTGAAATACCCAAGATTCAACTCACAGACCACATAAAGCTTATGAAGAAGGAAGACCAAGTGTGGGTGCTTCGGTCCTTAGGAGGAGTAACAAAATACTCAAGGGAGCAAATACGGAGACAAAGTGTGGAATAGAAACTGAAGGAGGGGTCATCTGGAGACCGTTCCACTTGGGTATCCATCCTATGTGCAGTCACCAAAGGTAGACACTGATGTGGATATCAGGAAGTGCATGCTGACAGGAGCCTGATACAGCTGTCTCCTTAGAGATCTGCCAGAATCTGACATATTCAGAGTCGGATGCTCACAGCTAACCTTTGAACTGATCAAGGGGTTCCCAATGGAGGAATTAGAGAGAAGATTGAAGAAGCTGAAAGGGTTTGCAGCCTCATGAGGAGAGCAACAATACCAACCAACCAGAGTTCCCAGAGTCTAAACCACCAGCCTGGGAGAACATAGGGAGGGACCCATGGCTCCAGCTGTATATGTAGGGAGGATGGCATTGTCTGTCGGGCATAGGTGGGAGAGGAGATCCTTGGTCCCATGAAGACTGGACACCGAGTGTGGGGGAATTTGAGGGTGGGGAGGTGGGAGTTGGGGTGCAGGGGCACATCCTCATAGAAGCAGGAAGAGGGGGGATAGGATAGGGGGTTCCTGGGTAGGGGGAAATAGAATAAAGGGATAACATCTGAAATGTAAATATAATATCCATAAAAAAAAACAAAAAAAGAAAAAAATTAAAAGAAAAATAGAAGAGGTTACAAAAAGAAGAAACAAAACAGAGTCAGCCCGCTTTGTGAAAGCTCCTAATATTGGAGGCTGAAGTCTAGTCAGGGAGCTAAGAGTTTGTACTGTTGGGTGCACACCTACTGTTACATGCAGAGCAGAACTCAACCTGCCTATCTTTCGTTTTCTTTCTTCCTGCAGTAAAGTTGATCGTCAGCCCCATTTGCACTCTCTACAAATCTACTTACCATGATCAACTGTGGTCTAAAACTATTAAATACTCAATATAATATTTTGAAAAAGAGCACATCTGTTAATTTTATATTATTATATATAATTGTTACATATTTTATATATCATGTAATTATATATAATATGTACTATATAATATAGTATATACTTACATATACTATATAAGTATATACTTATATATACAATATATAATATACTATTTTATATTGTAAAAACTATATTTTATGAGTATTGTTAAATACTATGACTAGTTCATAAATTAATTTCACCAAATATTACAGATCAGAAGAAGCAGAACATATCTAGAAGTGGGTCCAGTCTTTGGCTTCAAGGATCCACTCACTGGGGATGTTGAAATACATTCCTGGTGAACTAGAATGATGACTAGACATAAAGTAGCACATAAGCACATGCTGTTGCTTCTTTGTGCTCTATGCATTGAACTCTTGCTATTTCCATTTTTTTGTTGTTGTTGAATTTAAGATTTGAATAATTGGTATCTCTCTTATGTTTGCAAGTACATTTAGTACCTTATTAGACTTTTGAATTGATTGTGGTACTTCTAAAATGTTTTAAAAATGCATTTATTTTTTCAGGTCATGCATGCCATGATCTGAGTATGGAAATCATAGAAAACTTTTCGGAGTTTATTTCCTCCTTCCCCCGTGTCCTGGGGATCTACCTCAGTTTTCAACCTTGCAGTACATGTACTTTTATCTGTTGGGTCTTGCTTGGCCTAAGGTCTACTTTCTGTTGAAACCTTGTTTGACCACTGTGGTGATCAAGTCAGCCTTTAGTAAGAGATTATAGAACTACCATATGCTAAAATTAGGAACAGATACAAGTTACACCTAACATTAAGCATGTTAAGCTGACTTTCTTCACCAGAGAATGTAGGAAGATGAGTTGTCAGGAGTTTATGCTAACTAGAATATACATATGTAAGCAGAAAGGTTAGTCTGTTTTGCCATTTGGTGGTTTTCTCGAAAAGGTGAAGCCGAATTTTGAGTTCTAGACCTGTACTATGCATTTACCTGGGCTTGGGGTCACAGGACTCTACTTCTAACATTTTAGCTACAGGAGTTCTGGGAAGGCCCACCTAAGCTACAAAGTAAATTGAAAACTAACCAGGCCATTTACAGACCTTGACAAAAACCAGAGAGATCATCAGGGACTGTGGGTATAGTATAGTAGTAGAGCACTTTGAGAAGGAAGTGAAGAAGTTGGCCTGTTGACCTGATGTCCTCCTGTTCACTCACAGGTATTTTGATTCATCTAAGGTTAAAGGTCGCCCAGGCAGCAGTGCTGATCCAAAGCTCAGCAGGGTTCAACTGGTCCTAGAGATGACAGCCTTAGCTACAGCATGGTGCACGGACAGTTCACCAGGAAAAAGCCCTTGATACTGTCTACTGCTGCCTGCAGTATAACATCAGAATGGGAGATGCAGGAAGATTTCAGATAAAACAGCTGTGTCCTTCACCCATTTAAGGCTCTTTATAGAAACAAAAGTTCTGATGAATGTGGTTTCTGTTTTGTTTTTTGTTGTTGGGTCTTTTTTGTTTTTGTTTTGTTGCTTTTTTGGTTTTTTGTTTGTTTTTATTTATTCTCTCTCTCTCTCTCTCTCTGTCTCTGTCTCTCTCCCTCCCCCTTCTCTGTCTCTGTCTCTGTCTCTCTCTCTCCCTCCCCCTTCTCTGTCTCTGTCTCTGTCTCTCTCCCCCATCTGTCTGTCTCTCTCTCTCTCTCTCTCTCTCTCTCTCTCTCTCTCTCTCTCTCTCTCTTCTCTCTCTCTCTTGGCTCAGATTAGAATTGGCATGTGAATTATTTCAGGTAGATTCGTTCCCCAATGAGAATTGTGCATATTTCTCAGGCAGGCTAGGGACTGGGCTCACCTGGCAATGATAAGTGCTAAGGTTTAATTGTAACAGATTAGAGCTTAAATATAGCAAGCATCCTGGGGCTTAAATGGATTGTATTGTGTATTTTGGGGAAAATGCACTTGAAATTTATTCAAGACTCCAAGTTTCTTCTTCAAGTATTTCTAGCTGTGAGATTAGACTGTTTGTACAGAAATAAACCATCATGAAGGCAGTCTTAAATTTTGAAATCCACCTCATGTTTGTCAGTATTGCAAAAGTGTAAATATATATGAAAGACAACATACTCAGTCAGTCAGTTTTCCATAGTGTATGATAGTAAATGTCATAACTGCATCCTTGCTCAGTGAACCGTCTGGAAACAAGTATTTTCTACCTGGCACAGGTCTGTGGATAAGAGGTACTTAGTCAGCAGTAGGAGGCACTTGCCGTACATCTGCTATCTGCTACTGTCTAACATGTTTCTGTAATCATGTGATTCATGGATTACAGAGCATGTCAGAGTTGGCATGTTCCTGGATAAAGGTCTGTGTTTAGAAACTATACAGGCAGGACATTACTAAGAAGTAAATTCAGTACATTTGTTACTCTGCAGCCATAGTGTTTGGATGCCTTAGAGACTTAGCATTTAAAGCAAATTATCCTTTAGCATTTGACCAAATCCACAACATGAATCATGGTGAATGTGGAGCTGTAATTCCTTGTGTAGGAGTGTCTTCTTAGTTGACTTGTTTTCAGTGATGAATTTCTGTTCTCTGCTCCTTACACTTTTCTATTCTCCTCTTTGCCACTAAAACTTCTTGTATGTATGTTGTTTGTGGGCTGTTAGTATTCAACCTAAAATGGTCCCAGAGTATTTTTATTTATTTATTTATTTATTTATTTATTTATTTATTTTATAATATTCTATGAACTAATACATTCATGTAATTCTTTAACAACATAAATTGCTCATGGTTTCAGAAGAATTGTGCAAAACAAGTTTTGTAATGCTTCTTTGGTTCTTCCACCCTGAAGCTGGTGAGGGCTGTAAGCTGGAGCTCAGTGTAGGATGATGTTTTTCAAAACAACTTAACCAAAATCCAAAAGAACCCAACACACAGGCAAGTCTATAAGCCAAATAACCGGAGGTGTAGAAAAACTAGACAAAAGTCAGATGTCACTGTTGTGTGTCTTCCCTTGTTGGCTCACCTCACTTGCTCAATTCCCTCCCAACTTCTGTGTTGTTTCAACAAGGGCTATGGTCTTAATTATCTCTCTTGTTCATAAGGAATCTGTTTTTCAACCCAAATCAAATCAAAATCCAAAGGGAATGTTTTGCATTTCCTCTTCAAATGCCCTCTTCATCCTAAACCTGCCTAAAAGGTACTGTGATGTGCCTAAAAGGTACCTGTTGACAAAGATATCCCTTAACACATACAAATTTACCAGCTTCTCACAGATTCTAGTATAGAGGGAGGGCCATGGTGGCACAGGGACTCAGGGAAATGTGTGTGGTGGTTCTGATTTGCAAACCCACACAGTGGTAGACCATCACTGTGGCCACTGGTCCTTCCTAGAATGCCATTTTCTGTCCCTCCAGCTTAAGGACTGTTGGCATTTATTAGTTTGCTTTACTCTTTTAACAAAAGGTGGGGAGGTTCAGGCTGGAGAGATGTGCTTTCCTGCCAACTAGTGTAATTCTTATGATTTTTTTTAAGGTGTAAACTTTATACATAGATAAATGAAGTTATGATTATTTCTTGCTTCCTAAGTTAGACAGTTGACACTGACTGATTCCTCAAGATTGTTTATTCAAAATTATATTTATTAAAAGGTTATGTAGCAGAGGACTGCCTTGTCTGGCCTCAGTGGGAGAGGATGTACTTAATCCTGTAGAAATTGATGCCCCAGGGAAGGGGGATGCTAATGGGTGGGGTGTGGGTGGGGGAGCACCCTCTTAGATACAAAGGGGTGGGGGGACCAGCAAGGGGGCAGCGTTTGGAATGTAAATAAATAAAATAATTTAATTTAAAAAAAAGGTTGAACCTTATGAGTTACCATGGATAGGTCATACATGGTTGGTGAATAGCAGTTTCATCTCCGTGGTTTTCACCAGCAGTTCTCAGCCTTCCCAGTGCTTCCACTCTTTAGTACAATTCCTCCTGTGTGGTCAATCCACCATAACATTATTTTTGTTGCTACTTCATAACTGTAATTTTGCTGCTGTTATAAATCATAATGTAAATATCTGATATGCAGAATACCTGATATGTGACCCTTGTGAAAGAGTTATTCAACTCCCCAAAGGGGTCTTAACCTACAAGTTGAGAATGACTGGTTTACACAGTCTTGTCCATCGAGCTTCCATAGGTTAGTTAGATGAGTTGGCACAAACAGGTGTGCTGTGACTACTTTCTCCAGTGGACAGTTTTGCAGTGCTTTCTTATGTAGCCATCCTTTAACTAAAGCCTGGAAGACCCTCCAAAGTCCATCTATTGTGGTCCTATGCTTTAAGATGAGATTGCAGCAAAATTATCCCAGATAGAATGACCCCTTACATATTTTAAACTTACAGATCAGAAATATGTAATACTAAAAACTTACTAAGAAGCAATGTGCCTATTCTAGAGGCCTCAAAATCCATTTCACATGTTTTCGCATAGTAATCCTTCCATAATTCCCTAAACATGTGCATTTTCCTCTCTAAGCCCACAGTTCTCGGTGTTGAGTACTGAGAACCAGTTGCCTGCTTCTCTTCTAGTTCATATTGTAACTCATGCAAGAGGAGTGAGTTATCCACCAACTATCACTGTGAACGGTATCTAAAGATAAAAGCATCTGTTAAAATCTGAAAGCTAGTATTATTTATTCCTATAAAAATTAAAGTTATATATAAGTACATTTAGATGAAACCAGAGGTGTGGACATGTTGTATCGGTCTGGAAGCATTTACCATCATGGTGGTTTTACTTGGCAGTCTGCGAGTAAACTTGGACATGGGCAAAGCAGCATATGGATGGATGATTATGAAAGATGAGAATATTCCTGGTACAGTTGTTCGGACCAGCACAATACCAGAGGAACTTGGACGCCTGGTGTACTTACTGACAGACAAAACAGGTACTGTTCACATCTGTTTGTCTTACAATAGACCAGATGACATCACAAATACATTGTTTGCACATGAGCACATGTATATGTGTCATAACTGACTGGTGGATTTATAGGTTTCTAGACTTGACTTTTGAAAACTGTTTATGATTGAATCTCCATCCTTTCATATGTTCAGTATCTCCACAATCAGCAAAATGTAACTTTGCTATAGCTTTAAATCACCTATTTTTGTATTTTGAATCTTCTAGAATCTCATGATTTTTTTTCTTGCTACTACTACATATCTATCTAGTGGCTTAAGAGCAGAACATGTATTTCTTTATCGAAGGTGATACTTGGGTTGTTGGAAGCGATGGAAATTGAGTGCTCTAGCAATATACCCTTCTGCATCGGTCACCACACCTGTCTATCCCGCTCTGTAGATCCATCTTTATTTTGTCCTTATTTTGTGTTTTTGTATTAAAGAATTGTTAATCTATAATGTACCAAATAAAAGATAATGATTTAAGTTTCTAGTAATCGTTAGTAAATGAGAAATAAAAGCTTATATGCATAGCATAATTACATATATAGCATAATTAATTAAAACATGTTCCAAACACAATTTAGCATCACCTTTAATTAATGTTAGTAGTTAACTATAACATCACATTTAAGTAATGTTAGTAGTTAAACTACAAAGAATACAGATGTACTTACAACATGACTGAACATTGTTATAAAATTTGCAAAACAGTAAGAAATAGAAGTAGGTGTATAACCGGGAAAGAACACACATTTATAGGTGTGAGAACCAAGGCAATCAACTAATGACTTTAAAATATATGAAACCGGCAAAATGGCAACTTACAGGTTCAAATATTCCACTTATAAATACTGTACTTGCAAGGGTTTAAGTAAAAGTACGCTGGAAAATAAAGCTCTCTTAACATGAGTTGTCAAACATGTGGTTGTGAAGTTGAGGACCTGGATGGGTATGTGTGAAAAAAACCAACTGGACATTGCTGACAAATGTAACTGAAGACTTTGATAAATGTGAATTCAATATTCTGCTGGTGTCAGCTCCCATGGGGAATTTGGAAGTTTAGTGTATCTGGGGGTCCAGTTTGGGGATTTTTATTTCGGTTTCTGTACAGGACCAGGTGAAGAACAGATATGGGATGCTCACAAGTGCAAGTGGCCCATTCAGAAATAAGAGGGCTTCAAGAGTAGACAGAGGGATGTACCAGGAGTTTGCTCTCCCAGTTCCAGTGAGCTGACAGGAAGTTTGCTGAAGACAGTGCAGTGCTAGCAAAAGTGAACACCATTCCAGAACCGAGAATAGCTGAGGGAGGAGGAAGTCAATACAAAGTACTGAAGCTCAAGATGGCTGTGAGAATGAGTCACACAGAGGGAAGGGTTCTCCAGATCAGAGTCCTGGAGAAGAGGGACCACTACATAGCCAGTATGCCTGAGTAGCAGATGCCATCAGAATCAGCCGTCAACATGTGTGCACTGCTGTACTGGGTAAAAGTATCCCATTGCTGTGAGCTAGCTGCTTTCTCCTGCTGATAGGGGCACTAAGACCAGAATCTCCAGAGTCAAATCAGAATACCAGTATGAGCAAAAGAGCACAGAGCTGGGGAGAATCTTCTGGAGAATTTTTAGTCTTTAAGAGAGTTTAGTTTAGTTTAGTTTAGTTTAGTTTAGTTTAGTATGTAAGCCTAGTATCCTGTGTCCCACAACAGTTAGGGCATTTAGTAAAAAAAAAAAAAAAAAAAAAAAATCAGAATGCCACAGATGGTTAAAGTAGTCAGGACTAAGTTCAAAGTTCGCAGTACCCAAATGTATATAATTTCTAAACCTGAAACCCTGATAGAAGACCTAAGTCGATTAATAGGTATGATGCCTGTAACCAGGGTTTCTCAGTTTTATAAGCACAAGATAGAGTTTCCTACTTGCTTTGGGCTGGGATGGTATATATCACATTATGAATGGATTTGGGCTGTGTCATTAACAAGTATGTGTGTACTTCTCAGTAGTCACTTCTACTTTTACCCCTCGCCAGTGAATGTCTGTGTGACTGTAAGGAGTGGGGGAGTACAAGAGAATGCTGACAGTGTTACTTCAGTTAACAAAAGCAAAGTTTCAGTTAGATTAACAGAAACTAAGCGTTGTTAAGTAGAATCTAGAGCCACCGGAGCTGGACTCTTAACAAGAGAGGCACCAGGAGAGATGTGAGTTGAAGGGCAGCCTGGCTACAAAGTGAAAGCTGCTCAAAAAAATTGTTAAAATAAATAGGTAAGTATGGGGGTTTACCTGGTAATGAGCTGCCAATAATTCCCAACACAGTAACAAAAAGGATGGATGTTGATACGCAGGAGAAGATTTTAAATCCTAGGTGAAGGACTGAGGACATAGAAGGAAAAACTAAATCCAATGTGTTTGTGGTCTGAGAGTGTTAAAGCAAACAATAAACCACTTGAACATTTAAAAAAAACAAATCATCTTAAAACTAAAAAAGCACAAAAATAAAAGAAAACATCATGAAAGTAAACTAGGAAATTGAAAAGAAAACATATTTACTGAAATCAAACTAAGAATAGATTCTAAAAGCATGATTTCAGAAAGTAGGCAGTTCCAGTAGATGTTGAGTTTAGATACAGTATCACAGTAAAGGCCTCATGTATAACAATCACAAGTGAATGGATGCAGTGAAGACAAATTTGGTATCAGCTATCAAAAAAAATGTTCATCATCACTAATGTAGTTATCTTCCAAGCTTATATTCATTGGCCAACCAAATATAAGTCCAAAAACCCTCATCATCATGATAGCACTGACTTCTGGGCTGCGACTCCGACAGCAAATTTCATCTAGATTGTTGGGAAGGTAGGCAGGTCTCAGTGAACTCCAGGCAGTGAGTATGCCTACTCAAAGTAAAACAGAAATGGTGGAAGTTACAGAGAGAATCACTGCTATCTTTGCTTAACATCATAAGTAGTAAAAAGTTAGGAGTACACTAGAAATAGCAAATAGAATCACTTGCTATCTTTACCTGCAGGATGTTCAAGGAACTTGTGTTTTTCAATAAAAGAGGAGACTGGACATTGATTGTAATGTATGCCTTTAGTTCCAGCACTCTGAGGCAGAGACAGGTGGATCTCTGTGAGTTTGGGGCCATGCTGAACTATACAGTGAGTTCCAGACGTCTTGGACCACATAGACTCAAAAAAGACTCAAAAAGAAGAGAGAATAAAGATTAATCTTAAAGAGCAGTGAAAATCAAAGATATAGAAGGAGATCCTAAGAGTAAGAATGGTAATCAGAGGGATGGTATCCAACAGCCAATAGAGTGTGGTGCTGCACATCTGTGGTCCCAGCTGCTTAGACAGCTAAGGAGGAGAGGCTCTTGAGTCTTGAGTTCAAAGCCAGGCTGGACAACATAGCAAGCCCCTTCTTAAAAAAATAACTACAGTTGTAAAGATAAAATAAAGAGCACAATACAGCTGGACAATCTTTTGAGAAGACTTTAAAAATAAATGTAACTTGAAAGAAAAACTGGAAAAAAAAAGCCCCAAAACATAGACAAGCATATTGAACAAAGCTACAGTCATGATATTTAAAGTCATAAGAGAATAGCATTTCTTAATGCTATTGTCACCAGCTTAAAATGCAACCAATAGAACAATTCTTCTCAAGGAAATATAAGCCATTAAATCAGACCATAAGAAATAGTTTTAGGACCTGAAACCTTTTAAATTTTCACATGGATTTATTTTGTGTAGGTAGGTAGTACATTCCACCTTACATCATGGAGAGTGAGTAGAGGACAACTTGGAGTCATTTTTCTCCTACTCTGTGGGTTCTGGGGCTTGAACTCAGGGCACTGGGGTTGACAACAAGTGCTTCTACCTGCTGAGCCATCTCACCCACCCCATCCTAAAACTACTTAAACTCTTTTCCAAAAGCTCTCCTATCACCAACCCTAAATAATTTTATGGGTATTTTCATCACCCTTTCAAGGCATATTTTGTATAGTATAAACTCACTTATTTAGAGAAGAGAAAGTAAATAGCATAATTTATTGATAGAAAATTCAAGCCACAACAAGGTATGGAGAGAGCAAAAACAGAAAAGTAAAAGTATTGGCATCTGTTGCATACCAATCTAAAAATCCTAAATAAAGTACTAAAGCTAGTTATGTTTAATATTTAAAACCGTACACAAGTTAAGGAGAAAACCACAATGAAGTATACAATAATAGATGAATCGTAACAGGTGAGAGGCATTTATTAGAAGTCATTGCCTAGCTATGAGCTCATAATAAAACTTGAATACATTGAGATGCTCTTAACTGGCTGTTTGAAGCCCTGTAATCAATGAAAATATAATGTAAAGCCCTAGATAGATGTGCTCCAGGGCCTAAAGGCTTGTTTAAATTTAGAAATCCATCACTAAAAATTACAGCATTGTTATAAGAAAAAAACCTCAGGGACCCCTCCAGTCCAGTAAAGCATTTGATGACTTTCAGCTTGGTACCTTCCATACAAAGTTGATTAGCAAACTGGAAGTGAAGATGAACTATTTTCTTTCTAGAAAAGGATATTCCCAACATATGATTTCACTTAGCAGTAAATTATTTAAAGCTTTTCCCCAAGATTAGGAACAATAAAAAAGATAGCATAGTCAATATTATATTTGAGTTATTAGCTCATGTTGGAAAGTAAGGAAAGGGTCAAAGGTTAAGGAAAAAAAGAATGTAATTCTAAATGTTTAGTGGAAGAGTGGGTCTGTAGGCAGGAGAATTGCAAATTATATGCCTTCCTGGACTACAGAGTAAATAAAAAGCCAGCCTAAGCATCTTAGAAAGACTTCGCCTTAAAATAAAAATTAAAACATGACTGGAGCCATAGCTCAGTGGTAGAGGGCTTGTCTAGCATAGGCAAATCCCTAGGTTCAATCCCTGTTAATATCAAAAAGGAGGGGTTTCAGGGGAGGACAGTGAAGTACTTAGCAAGTAGCATACACAGTAAATCTAATAACTTTATAGATTAATATTAGAATTGTAGGTCATTTTAGCAAAACCAATATAGAAATATCATGCTTACAAATAACAAAACCAGAAAATTTTACAGAGTAATATTCATTGACATAAAGTAATTAATGTAATTGTATTCCTTGTGGTTGGATAGTGTATTTTATATAGAATTTGACTTTTTTAATTCCCAGAGGCTTATCCTTGGACAAAGTATGCCAAAGCTTAGTACAAGGCAGAGAGCACTCTATTCTGCAGTGTTCCAGCCTGCCAGCTCTGGGGTTAGCCCTGACTGCACTTTCCTGCCAGCCTTTCCTCTGACCTCATGGGTCAATGGGAAGCTTCTCACTTGATGGGTAAGGGGATGCATGTGTTCTACTTCCCTCAAGAGTGGTCTTCTGATGGATTTTCAGAATGCACTTGACTACCCCCAGTGATGCCAGACTCTCCATGGAAGTCAGAGGGAACGTTGGAGAGACCAGCTTCAACTCAGGAGGCCAGGTCTCACGTGCTCCATAGGGTGGGCATTGGGAGGCACTGTGCTGTATGGGTCCAGAGGCCCATGCCAGCCACCTTCCCAAACAAGTTCTTCCAGTGTCTGTCTTTGGCTACTTGCTGTTGATAATGTGCACATGTTTTGTAACATCAGTCCTCCTTAAAATACTGCTTCCTGTTTTTAAAAATAAAGATGAGATTCTTAGTTACAGTTCCTCATTTTCCATCGTGAAATTTCAAGTCATCAGGGTAAAGTGGCAGGGAAGGAAGGATCCTGACACCTAAAGCTCCCTGCACTTGTTGCTTTTCTTAAAGCTAAACAGGACGTTTCAGACACAAGCAGTCTTAATGCTGGGCATAAGATAATAAAGTAATCCAAAAGACTTGAGAACGGGAAGTGGTTTTGAATATATAATTCTGCAGGACAGGAGCCACATAGAGGAAAAGCAAAAAGTGGCTGCAACATTGACCTGGCAACAGACAGTGGCTTTAAATGCACCACCACTCCTCAGCCCCAGCTTACACTGGCTGAGGGCACAAAGCCGCCTCACTCACTGAACAGTTTGGGGCCTGAGAGCCCTACTATCCCCTTTTTCCATCCTTGGCTCAGCCAAGTGCAACTCCCAGTTCCCAGAGCCCTGAGACAAGCAGTCACCAGCAAAGCAGGGAGGCAGTTAATGCCAACAAACTGACTTCACATTGAAAATGGCCCATGGCAGTCTATTTTTTACATTGGCATGAGATTAAGAATCCCAGCTGAACTGTATAGAACGTACTGAGGAGCTTATCATGGCTTCTTACACGTTTGCTTGTTTATTTGTTGAGAAAGTTCTTCCTCTGCTCCCTAGGCTGACCTGAAACTCACTATGTACGATGAGCTGATTTTGATTCATCTTCTTCCTCCTTCCCCCAAGTACAGGGACTACAGATGAGCCACCAGGCCTGCTCACCACTGCTTTTCTGTCAGCTACCAAAGAAAATGCCATTGTTGGCTGAGTTTTTCAGTGGAAATGTAATGTCATGGCTGCATCTTTATCTGCAGTTTCTCCCTGAACTGTCTCTCAGGAACTCAGGCTCATCACCTGTTCCCAGGATCTTGACCTGGCTTACTGGGATCTGAGGTAGTGGTGGTGGGCTCTGCAGCCCTGCTTCCTGGGTGTGCCAGGGGTTCTTGGAGTTGGTAGTGCCATGGCCTCTTAAGAAGGCCACACTGACTAAACCATAGGCTGATGGATAACAGAACCACTGTTCTTTTCAGCAGCTAAGTGGCATTTCAGTACTTCCCCACCTCAGTCTTACAAAAGCATAATGTGTTTCACACAGTCAGGTGAAGAGAGTGGCGACTGAGTGGTGGCCATCCTTCTAATTGTGATCTCAGATACATCTTAGCTCTGCTGAGTGAGAGTTGTCAGTCTTGCCTGCTCAGAGGCCACTTGTTGGACAAAGTCAGTAGGAGAGCACAACTAGAAGTCTGGGTAAATCTAGCAGGGCCCACCTTGCTCTCTTGCCCCTTTTGTGTCCTGCTGAGACAGTGTACACTTGGCATTGACTAGCATTATGTTCTAGGATGTAAATTGCTAGTTCTGTCTCATCTTCTCTATTTTAGTCACAAATGCAATGGCTCTGTATTCTCCTGCAAGTATGTGTATTCCCTGGAGCATGTGTGCTGGAAGCTGATCAGGTGTGAGCTGCTGATACTGTGTGTCCTCCGCAGTGGATGATTGTTGGCATGAACAACTCTGGTTCTGGAGATCAGAGGCACAGCACTGGGACCAGGCACTTTTCAGACATCTTACAGGGCTAATTCCTGCTGAGATGCTCCAATGTGAGCTGGCATCTGAGGAGCCTTACATTACTAACATAATTGTAAGGTGGTCTTTCGTATGATTGTAAATTGGGTTTGTGCTTCATCAATAAGCTTTTTGACAAGAAGCGTCCATCACAGTGGCTCTCTCATTTGCCACAGCAGAACAGAAAATGAAGTGTCCCAATAATTGCATTATAGTTTCCTTCTTGTGGACAAGAAAGCAATGTGGTATAATTAGGTTTGATTGGAGTGCACGTTTCCGGTAAGATCTGAAATTAATGATGTTGCTATAGTGACACATCTGCGGCCAGCAGCGCGTGAAACATAAAGTAATTCATTCGACAAGAGCCGACATCTGTTAGCTGCAAGGGTGCAGAGCGTATTGACACTGACCAGGAATACTAGACACTATGTAATAAATGAACAAATGATGCTGAAACAGGAGGACGGATCATTTGTACTTAATCTGCCGGGAGAACTTTAATCTTCTCACTGGTTGCATCTGACAAAGCCATTGTTTAAAGAACAATGCTGCAGTGAACTCATAAATTTTAAAACTTAACTCACGGTACAGCCTATTAAAGCAATACATTAATTCCTTTGGTAGGAAGTTTTTGTCTTCATGTAGAACAAAATCATTATTAGAAATACCCAGTAAAACAACAGGATTTTTTTTTTTGGACCTATATTTAATTATAGCATCCATTACCCAAAATGTCATGTTGTTCAGATTTGAATGTTGTACATTTCATAGGACAGCATCATCAGGAAAGAAATGATGTTTTCTTAATGTTTAAAACCAGCAAAATATGACATGTGTGCTAGTTAGTGTTATGGGGTAGGCAGATCTTGAAGGTAAGATTTACAGTAAATTTTTAATGTCCTGTAAACCAGAAGGCCATAAGATCTTCCCATCATGGTGATAGTAGCTCCAGTATTTCTTTACAGCAAACATTTACTGTCTTACTAGAACAGTCATTCAGTAAATAAGTACTTGGATATGAGCACTATAATTAAATTTCGGGTGTTTAGACTGATTGAGACACTTAACACAAGTTCTAGGAATCAAAATCTTTGGAAAAGGCCTGATTTACAGGGAAAATAGACTGATTCTACACTGTTTGTGTGTGTGTATGTGTGTGTGCGCACATTCGTGTGCACACATTTGATTGTTTTGTATATATGTATGCATAGATGTGCATGAATGTTCATACATGTGTGGGGCCGGAGGGTAGCCAGAGACAAGCTTAGGTGTTGTTCTTCAGGTGCTTCCCACTTTGCTTTTTTTGAGACAGGTTCTCTCACTTACCTGGAACTTCCAGATAAGCTAGTCTGGGTGACCATTGAGCCCCTGGGATCTGCATGTCTCCAACTCTTTATCACTGGGATTACAGGTACATCTGTACCACCATACCCAATTTGGTTTGGTTTGGTTTGGTTTTTGAGACAGTCTCTCATTATATCACCCTGGCTGGCCTGAACCTCTCTATGCAGACCTAGCTGCCTTCAAACTCACACTTGCCTGCCTCTGCTACTGAGTATTGAGATTAAAGTCATGAATCACCATGCCTAGCCAATTATTAAAGCGGGGATGGGGGCAGATTCTAGATATTAGACCTCATGCTTGTTAGTAACATTCTTTACCAACTGAGCTATTTCTTTAGTCCTGTTAGTTTTTGAGACAACTCACTATTTCGCCTAGACTGACCTTGAACTCATACCCCCTGCTTCAACTTCCTGAGTTTTGGAATTATGTGTGTGCTATCACACCCAATCCAACAGTATGTTTTAATGACCAGTGCTGATGTTAACGTTTAGTGAGTCACTCATCATTTGAGAGCTTTGTTTTTATTTACTCATTTGTTTGCTACAACCAGTGATTGCTCATGGTCATGCCTTTGTCTTGCTCCAATTTTCACAAAAAATCCTATAGTCCTGGGATGAGCTTACCTTTGTGCACTGCAGGTGGCTTCTTCTGTTTGTCTGTTAAAACCACCTGTCTGTCCATGTATTATGGCTCAGCACAATCTTAATGTGCCGACAACTTGCAGCCCAGTGGCTCTGTTCAGGGGCTTCACATCTGCTTCCCAGCATGGACTGCATCTGCCGCCACCATGAAAATGATGCCCACAGGACATTTTTCCTAAAAATCAATTTCCTCCTTGCCTGTCTTGCTCACTGCAGTCCTGAAAGCCTCTGCTTTATAAAAGACTACTCCATTATTTTTTTCTTAGAAATCACAAGTCTGTTGTCACAGGACCTGAGTATCATAAATAACTCAATGTCACTCTCTTTTTTGATATGGTGGCTCTCTTACCATCTGGTTTCAAGCCAGCACATCCTTGTTAACAGTTTCCAGTTTGGAGCCCATTGGTTTCTGTCATATTAAGATGACAAAGTGCCTAGAAATTACCCAGTGACTGAGTTATGAAAATTGTAGAGGTGAGACAGGAAGAGCTCATTGTTGCTTTCTGCCTAGGACTGACATTGTAGAGAGAATCTGGATAAGTAGGAGACAAAGTGTAACCCTGACACCTTTAACAAACATTCTCAGGATCCTGCATGCTGTGTGAAGACTGCATTCACTGTCTACATGCATATCCCAGATCCTAGGCTGACTTAAGCTCTAAGGTGGAATCAGTCCCCTGTCAGCAAGGTATCTAGATGGTGCTCTAGAAAAGGAGCAGACTGCCCCAAAACTTGGATGGGAGAGGTGGATATCTATATGCACAAATAAAGGGGAACCCTGCCTCATTGTGTCTGAAGTTAACTCAGAAGGAATGTGTAGCAGGATACCTATTCTGCTCCATTTTATTCACAGTGGAGCTCAGTGATTGGGCAGTAGGAGAAGAAGAGAGGAAGGGGAGGGGAGAAAAACAGGAAGGGGAAGGGAGAAAGACAGGAAGGGGAGGAGAAGAAGGAGGCTACCAGCCATGGAAACCCAAAAGCTGTCAAAAGCTGTCCTGGGTAGCAACTTCTATCAAAAGATTAGATATTGGGTAACAACTCTAATTGTGTGGGCATCTTGTTGATTGAACATTTCTAAATATGTAAATCCTTTAGATAACCATTAAGCTTTAAGAGTCTCATTTCTACTGGGTACTTTGAGGATGGCAGATATTGTCTGAGCTTTGTGGATGTCAGGGCCTGCGCATCTAGCTAGCCAGAGCCTGGGTCAGAGCCAAGGAGCAGCAGGAACATGGTGGCTGTCTGGGAACAAGCTGGACCAGACTGTTTCTAAATATCACCCCTACAGTGATACTATTGCTAAATATAATGTAACCTTTTTAATTGTTCTGTCTAATGAACTTGCTATGACGTCTTCATGACATCCTCACAGACTCCAAATAAACAACTGAGTGAAAGTCTTTTACTAATCTGAACACTGAGATAGGTGTGATGACACACACCTACTCCTGAGTAGGAGGCACAGGCAGGGAGCTTACAAGTGAGGGTAGCTAGGCTAGTAACAGGGAAAGAAATCTACACACAGGGTTGTATAATATCTAGGAGGAGGAGATAATAGCTGTAACCTGGGCTTCAGTTATCTCTTACATCATTTCAACTGAGCATACTGTGCAACCAATATGTTTAATATTTTAGTGTCTTCTGAGTTCTCTTGTTTCATGGGCTTTGTGCATGTATAGAATTACTCTTGATATTTCTCCAAAGATGCTCAGAAACAATATACAGTAGATAACATTGTTGAACTTAGGAAACTTAGATTGGAAAGGCTATATCATAGGCTGAAAGGATGACTAAAGTGATGTATTAAAATAGGAGCCACATTCAAACCCAGAAATAGTCTAAATGGAATGATTGTAATGATATGTCTTTGTTTTAGAAAGCAGCTGATATCATCTTGCACCTGTTGCATTTGAAATGCTAGGTTTTTCTTTGCCAGTAATCTCTGGGAGAAAAAAAAGTCAATGATACATAATTCAAATATAGAATGTCATCTATGCCTTCTTCTGTGCATTGTTAATCCTTAGGCTTTTGTTTGGTCAGTTTTGTTTTGTTTTCAGTTTCATTGGGTTTTTTGTTTTCTTTTTTGAGACAGAGTCTTATTACACATCCCTGGCTGATTTAGAACTCTGTAGACTAGGCTAGCCTGGAACTCAAAGAGATCTACCTGACTCTGTGGCTCAAATGTTGAGATTAAAGTTATGGGCCACAGCGTACCTGTCAGTTTTCTGTTTTAATTGAACTGTTATCTTTCTTATTTTCACCAGCAGCTCTTTTCACTCTAGGTTAAGAGCTGGGCTTTGGGGATAACATTGAGATCCAGAGACGGTGCTGCAAGTATAGTTGGGTGATATTGTGCTTCCTTACATGCTCAAGGCCCAAGGTCTGATCCCCAGCACTTGGTGGGCAGTACCAAGCAGGGGACAGTGGCACATACTTGTAATCCCAGCATTCCAAAGGCTAAGGCAAAAGGATCAAGAGTTGGAGACTAGTGTCGCTTAAGTAGCAGTTTCATTATGGCAGACACCCATATGTGTGCATGTGTTCGTGTGTGATTAGTAAGTGTAAAAGTATAATAAAATTCTTATCACTTGAGGGTTTTTTGGTTTTTAACATTTATTTACTAGCACATGCTGCCATGCAATATGTAAACTAATCCTGACTCGTGATTTTATGACTAGGAACGAATTGTCATTGACCTGGACCTGGACAGCATGAGTTGAAAAGCAGCAAGAGAAACATCTGTGTCACAAGAGGAGGGTACTGTGAGGAGGAGAGCCTTATCAGACAAATCAGGTTCATCTGTGTCACCCTGATGGAGAGAAATTTTCCTCTTTACAGTGTGTCATCCACACCTGACCTAAAAACCCTAACATGACACAGGCTCTCCTCTTTATAGTGTTCTTGTGACATAACACAGCCTCCCTGTCCCTTCTTGGCCTCTCATTGGCCCTGCCCCTTCACTCTGCCTTCAAGGACCATCAGTGTGCCCACGGTTCTAGACATGCCTCATGTTCACCCATGGGAGATTTCCTGTCCACATCACACTGGTGGTCTCTCTGTAGCGCCCACCCTCTCAAAGTGTTTTCTGCCTTGCCTTTCCTTCCTTGCGTTTGGGGTCTCTGGAAATAAGGCTGTTTCCTGCCTCTCTCTTAGCTATAGGATTTTGAGGAAAGAAGTCTACACTACTGTGGTTTTGGTGACTTCATCCATTATCCTACAAGAAGTTTTACCTCCCCCGCCCCCACACACACATTATTCAAGACAAAGATTTGGAAGCAGCTGACATGCAGGTTACAGGCATTTGGACCCAAGCTGTCTACTACATTAACCCCTGGGTTTGCTGATGCCTTGTAATGAATGTTTGTCAGATAAGCAGTTGTCAGTTCCTTTGGAGTTTCTGGGAATGTGGGAGATGAGGGGCTTTGGCCCCTTGATGAGGAAGGTAACAATTAGGGCTGTCGAACAATGTGAAGAAAGTAGCTCTAGACTGCATCATGAAAGTTCTGTTTTCTATTCTGAGCAGTTTATATTTAAAAGGGTAAACCATATCAAACTACTGGTTACTTTTAATCATGGGAGTGATATGAAGAGATTTTTATTTTGGAAATAAGAGTACAGGTGGGAAATGTGTTAGAAAATACAAACCTTGAGTTTTATAATACCCACAAGAGATTCTCAAATTGGGATGAGAGAAGAAGAGGGCTGTGCCAAGGATTTCCTAAATAGAGATCGGAGAAGGAAGAGTTGTGCTGTATGTGTTCTTGAGGTAGAACTGGGAGGCTTCAGAATTATTCAACACAGAGAGCAAAGAAGAAGAGGGGGTGCTGATAGCAATGTATAGAGGCCACACTGGCAACCCCTTGTACCTGTTTGGGACTTTCTACATCCATCTGTCCCTATAATACAGTTAACAAAGATCTGAGATAAAAATAAGAGTTAATTATGATTACTCAGCAGTTTGCAAAGGAAATATAGTGCGTTCCTGTATTAAACTTGCTGGCTGTTGGGGAAAGAAGGCTGAAGAGGATGTCAAGCTGCACATGAGTAGCACAGCTGGGCTGTGGACCCAGGGAGACTTGCAGGAGCAGGAGATGCTGACCGCATCCACTAACCGTCTGAGCAAAGTACCTCAGCTCCAAGTCGTGGCAGCAACAACAGAGCAAAGGAGGGAGTATGATTTCATAACAGATCTTTTAGTGCTTGCACACGATTGTGGAAAATTTACAGAATCTGGGAGTTGGGCATGATGTTCCATCCTCACTGGAGGAGTTATTGGCAGTTGTTGGCCTGTGGGAAAGGAAGGGCCAGCCTTTTCTATGATAAATCAAGCATATTCCAGTGGAAGGCCACACATCTAAAAATATTTGGCTACTCCAAATTGGCCTTCCTGCTGCCTGGGGTGGAGTGAAGGGATATGGCATGTGAGGAGCAGGAAAAGGGACACAAAGTTGGGTGAGGAGGGATGTGGGGGTTGTACTGGAAAGAGTTGGAAAGGAAAGATGGATGTAATCAAAATATATATAATTTCTTAACTAATAATATTTTTAAGTTATTTTTAAGCAAAGAACTCACTGTTTAATGTATATCAGTGTTGTAGTATTTTAACTTTACATATAAAATTGCTCCTCATAATATATTTGACCTCCTTGGCCCACTGTAAGTTATCAAGGAGAAAAGTCTATAGAAAATAAATCATTTATATCAAGTAATCTGAAACAGAAAGTGTTCATATATTGCAAATTTTTGGAACACATACTTTGTGAACTTTGTATTTACCAATTAGTATATTTTTTCATTACCTTTAACTACATAGTACTAGAATTCTGATTATCCATCTTTGTTAAATGCTACCTACAGGACTTCTTGTTTTATTTGGAAGCTGGGTTGCTGCTGACTTTGATATTTAACGTAACTATGTATTTTAAGTTAATTCCACTTTGAGACTGGCATAGATTACGTGTCACATAACTGGTTTCATTTCCACTTCTCTGAAGTTGGACCCATGTACTCAAGATGTATGGTGCACACGGTCACTGCACAGGGCTACAACCAGTGTTGCTCCTGAAGAGTTTGTAAAGCTCTAATAAAGTATGTTCATTATAGGAGTGCTTGTCAAAATAGAGTCTAAAAAAACAAAAAGTAAAAAGCTGCTCTTTTATAAAGAAGATTCTGTGTTCTTCTGGAAAGCTAAGTCAATAACCTATTTTACTCTGAATGTAAATCCTGACTAGTCATTGATAGATATTGTCAATATCATGTATGCCAAAGAAAATTAAAGGCATACAAATGTGGGGAAAGCCCAACTTTCATTGGAAATGGCTATGCCATTGCTTGTCACACCTCTCACTTCTTGTTTCTGTTAGTTGGGAACCCTACTACATGTGCTTCAAGTCCAGTGCTGAAGCCCCAGTGGAGACTAGACGCAAGCACCTTTGTTCCTACTAAAAGAGAACATTCCTTTATTATTTTACTTCTGTGAAGCCAGATGAATTCATCATGTGCTCGCACTGCATGAGTATTTGCGTTAAGTGAGATATGTGTGGCTCAGCTCGATTGGCAGTCCTGGGCATAGTCATTTTAAAGCTTCTGCTCTGGTTTGAGGAATGAGTGTTAAATAGCACATCCCAATGGCTCTCTCAGAAACTCACCTATGAAAATTGTCTCCCATTTCACAAACCTTCTTGTCATTTCATAGGTGACATAAATGTATCAGGAACAATCTAGGATGGGCTAAGGATAGCAACTGGCCTTCCTGGAGTTGGCCCGACTTTTTTTTTTTTTTTTTGCATGGTCTGTGATGGGTGAGCTTGATGGCAAGACCCAGAGAGACTTCATCTCAGGATTGGCTTTTGCAGCTGATTTGCCTTTCCTTTCATTAAATTAATATAATGACCCCTGGACATTAGCCCACCCTATGGATCCAGTTTCCTACAGATCAACATAAACTTTCATGAATTAATGCTGTTTAAATGAATTAGTAAACCTATAAAATTCATGATTTAATTCAAATAATTTTAGGAAGTTTTAAGAGATGTCTTAGTTGCTTTGTTAGAAAGATGTAATAAAGTTAAAATCAAAATAGAATATGTCCACTCCTCATAATAGTAAATAAAGGCTGCATAATAAATACAAGGAGCTTTCATAATTACACTAAGAAATACAGACTTGGGACAAATTTGTGTTCAAGGAAAACATTTAAGTCAAGAATAAAGCCACAGGTATGAACTATGCCAAGGCAAGGCCATGCTTTGAATTTATAATGAGCATTTAGAGTGAAACACTGCTTTGAACTTAATATCAACATCCTTCTGAACTCCCATTTTATCTCTGAGGTAATTTTCTAAAGAACTTTTTATCTAAAAAGTTATAAAATGGCCAGAGAAAAGAAACAAAATTGTTGGTAGGATGGTTTGGCTTGGGGGGCTCTGTGCCATCCTTCCCATCTCTCTCCATCCATCCATCCATCCATCCATCATCCATCATCCATCCATCATCCATCCATCCATCATCCATCTATCCATCCATCCATCCATCATCCATCCATCATCCATCCATCCATACATCCATACATCCATCCATCCATCCATCATCCATCCATCATCCATCCATCCATCCATCCATCCATCCATCATCCATCCATCATCCATCCATCCATCATCCATCCATCCATCCATCATTCATCCATCATCCATCCATCCATCCATCGTCCATCCATCCATCATCTATCCATCCATCATCCATCCATCCATCCATCTATCATCCATCCATCCATCCATCCATACATCATCCATCCATCCATCCATCCATCATCCATCCATCCATCATCCATCCATCATCCATCCATCATCCATCCATCCATCCATACATCATCCATCCATCCATCATCCATCCATCCATCCATCCATCATCCATCCATCCATCCATCCATCCATCATCCATCCAAATGTATTTGTATGTACATACCTGTGTAGACAAATGTGTATGTATGTAAGCATGCAGGAATACTTGTGGAATTGATTGAGACAGACAGTTGGGCCTAACCAGAGTGTGGGTGTATGAATGTATATGTGTCTGTGTACATTTATGTATATAAAGCATTTTAGTTCTTTTTTCTTTCCTTCCACTCTTGTTCACAAAGAGTTAACCAGCCTAGCCAGAGAGGCTTCTGGCTGCCTGGACAGAGAAGGGAGCTATAGCAATAACTTTTTAACTTAATTCTCCAGCGCTAGACAACAGGTGTTAATCATCCAAGCCAGCAGTTTTTTAACAACAGAATAAACAAGAAAGTTTTTAAGATTTTTTTTTTTTTTTAGAAGTTATCAGCAAGCATTCCGTATAGTTAGAATGCTAGAAGGCCAGAGACCATCAGTCTTTAAAGCTACCTCTTTATCCAACACTGTCCCACTTCAACCATTCCAGGCCAGGCTGGCTCCTGGCAGTATAGGAAGGGTTAAACATCTGGAGTATTTCTCTTTCTACCCATAATGATTACTTTTCAGGAGTAAGTCTTAAGGCTACTACACCATGCTAATGTGGGGCTAGGTAGTGTCATTCTGCAGCTCAGTACTGTGACTGAGTCAGTGGTGACTTGGCTTCCTAGTTTATGCCTTATTTAGAGGAGCAGAAGTTGCTATTATACCAAGTCACAGATGTGAACCAGGCACAGAAACTAAGATTTTCTTTTTTCTAGAGCCCCTTCCTTCCATTGTTAAAGACTATTAACACGACATGCTTGGAGAGACACTTCTGAGGCTCCCTGTCAGAGTGACCATTCTGCAGGCACTTTGCATCTCCTAACAGATGTCCCAGGGCACAGTCAGGGATGTGACCAGCCCTCCTTATGGAACTGCAGAGCTTTCTCACCCTGCCTGTGTTCACTGCTGCTAATCTTCCTATCACAGGAACACTCACTCAGAATGAAATGGTATTTAAGCGGCTCCATCTGGGTACTGTCTCCTATGGAACAGACACTATGGACGAAATCCAAAGTCACGTCCTGAATTCCTACTTGCAGGTATGTAAATGTACTTCTGAATGCCATCTTCTCTCTGTGCACCTATAGTAGTGAGCTAAATTGAGCCTATTATATGTTAATTTGATTATTTTTTATTATTACCCTCCTATCACTTCTAGTATCTCAATCAAGAAACTATGACTAGAGTATCTATATCAGCAGATTCCTGACAGATATAATGAGCTCAAATCATTTATTTATTTTTTTAAAGAATTATTTCTAAAAATTGTTTAGTAAACAGTATTTTAAAGGGTAATTAATACAATACTACTTTACTTTATTGGCTTTGCTGTTTCTTAATAATCTCTGTTTTCTTTATACTTAATAAAATTTTCTCACATTAAAAAACAAATACGTTCTGTTTTTCATTCTTTCGGTGACTAAGGTAGGTAGGTACCTTAGCATCGTGCTCCCTTGGCAGCTCACAAAGTACTTTCTGTCACTATGGAGGCTTCACTGCAGGAAGGAAGCTATCCGCTTAAATCTAACTCAAAACTTTCAAGTCTTGTGTCCTAAAGTATGTACTGTCATCAATAATAGGGACCCATCTGCAGCCTCTGAGAGGCATCCGAGGGCCATAACAATAGTCTGTATATTTTAAGGAGGTAGTTGGACTACCCTGTATCCATGGTGTGGTTATTATAACTATTTTATCAGGACCATATTAAAAGCAGAAGAGTTGAAGAATCATTATATAAATATAGCAGATATTTAATGTTATTTATATCTAAGAGCATTTTAGATTTTTTTTTTACTAAAGGATGTCTGTGGGCTTTTCTGGTAAGACTATGTAGAACTCGTGTTAGTCCCTATTTATGTTGTTATTGTAATGATGGTTGTCTGTAGCCCACTTTAATGTAGCACAGATCTTTCTTAATCTGATTATCTTTGCCCACTGGAAGCACTGGCTGGGTGAGAGCTTACTCTTTAATGGAATTTGTGTGAAATTAAATTGTACAAGCATCAGTGAGCATTACATTATTCAGAAGGGCTGAGCTCTTCCATGGCTGAAGCAGCTAGTTGTAAGCTGGTACAAATGGGGGCTGCCATGCAGCTGTGGGTAGATACCTCTGCATGCAGCCCTATGCTTGGAGGGGAGAGGCTCATACTTAATGCCTCTCAGTTGTTCTTACCCTAGTCTCTTCTGAGTACTGTCCTGAGTCTCTGAAGTTAACAGGAAATGTGTCTGTACTGTGGGTTTGGGAAGTATCTTCTGTCACCCACTATGGTAGTTGAATAATAGAAACCCATCACTGTGGGTATGGCCCTCATGCCTCACTGGACAATGACAGGAGGACCGGAGCCATTACAAGGTCCCCTTCAATTATTGGAGGTCAGGCCTCTATCCCTGCCTTCACAAGAATAGAATCACCAAGGCCCTTCTATACTTAGAGAAGGGAGGAGATGTCAAGAGCAGCCCTACATATACACTAAAAGCCTAAAATCAGCCATAGGCCTAAAGTCAGCAATAGTCCTGACATACATGCATGCTAACACCAAGTCTTGGGTCTCTGTGGAAAAATACTGAAACAGAAGGCTATAAGCTATTGTAAACAGGCAGCTTCTGTGGAAATTTACCAGCCCAAGTAGTCATAGGTCTTATAAATAGGCAGCCTCGGTGGATGTTACCAACTTAGATAAGGACAAGTGAATCATAGGCAGAGTCATAGTGACCTGTCCCCTGAACCTACACCCAGCTGATACCCTGTTCTGAAAGGTATCTGTACTCCCCCTGACCACCTATGCTCCTATGTATCTACAGACATTCCCTTCCCCACATCCTGCCTTTTTGTGTTTATAACCTCTGTGTAAATAAGTAAATTATGATGTTATTTAAAAAACTAAATAAATTAAAATAAAAAATAGAAGCCTAAAAAAAAAAAAAGAAACCCATCACTGGGTGGTGACAGCTCGCTCCCTCATTACTAGATCTAATGGGAATTATGCTGATACACAGTGCTCAGTGGGCAGTTACTTCCCATAGACAGGACTGAGCTCTGACAACTTTACTTTCCCTGACACCATTACTATATTTAATCTTTGTTAGCTACAAACCAGACAATCACAGTTTTATGATATTCAGGGAAGAGTCTTAAGAGTTCTGGCTGCTTTGTTTGGTATTGTTTTATGTATTATATATGCACACACCATTCTAGCTTGTTCTTCATCTTGCTGTCTTAAGGAGTGAAGTCATAGTTAATTGAACTTAGGAAAAGGGAATACACTGGGCTTTAAATATCATAGCAAAAAATATATATATATATATGCATATATATATAATATATATACATATATATGTGTATATATGTGCATATAGATATAGATATAGATATAGATATATTGTGTTTGAGAATCTCAAAAGAGCCAAGCATTCTGCATTGCTGAGACAAAAATAATAGTAATTTATATTGCTGTGTACAGTGTAAGAGAAAGAATCAAATCACTCTCCTTGTCTCAAACAGCTTGTTTTAGTTCTATAAAACATGCCAGTAATTTCTGTGTGGATCATTTTTTTTCTGTCTGCCCTTATTACATGGTACCCTGTTTTAAAGGTACACTCCCAACCAAGTGGGCACAACCCAAGTTCTGCTCCACTGAAAAGAAGCCAGTCCTCAACGCCTAAAGTTAAGAAGAGTGTCAGCAGTAGAATCCATGAGGCAGTGAAAGCCATCGCCCTTTGTCATAATGTCACTCCTGTGTATGAGGCTCGGGCTGGTATCACCGGAGAGACTGAGTTTGCTGAAGCAGACCAAGACTTTAGTGATGAGAACCGCACCTACCAGGCCTCCAGCCCCGATGAGGTCAGTTGCTTCTTTAGAATATTTTGTTTGGGGAGGGTAGTCTTCACAATGCAAACCTGTGTGATCTGTTTCCACCTGGAGTCTACAGGCTTGAAGGCTGCTTCTCTAAGGCAAGGACACTGAAATGTGTTCTGGATTCTGACATTAACCTTAGTATGTGTGACCCTCTGGGCATAGTCCAAGCCTTTCAGGGCTCACTTTTGACCCTTCCATGTCAATGCCTAAGGGTTAGTCTACATGATCCTTATTAGCCATAGACTAGGCCTCTGAAATTCAGACTGTTACAGGCTAGATTTATTTATGACATTAAGAGCAGATTCTTAAAAGAGTTTGGTCTTATAATTTTACACCATTACATTCAACAGTTTTTACTGGAAATAACTTGAGAAAAATCAGCTGGCTTTATCACAAATTGGTTCCCCAAATGAACTTATTGTTGTCCTTCATTATCTAGTATTTCCTTATATTGTAATGAGTCACTGGGCTTATATAATAAATTTCCAGTTCTGGGGAGAGAGAGAGAGAGAGAGAGAGAGAGAGAGAGAGAGAGAGAGAGAGAGAGAGAGAGAGAGAGGAAAGAGAGAAGAGCGAGAGAGAGCGCACAAGCAAGCAAGTATGCATGTGTAAAATATGTTCTTTTAAAAGATTTGGAGTATAAATAATTGAGAAACCTACAGAAATTATTTTTTAAAAAACCTTAGATGATTAAAAAAAAAAAATCCTTAAGTGTGTTAACTTAGTCATTTCCAGCTTTGCTCCATTGGGATTTGGTAAGATTCATTATTTCCACTTCTTATGCAGTCATTCTGAGTGTGTTTATACAGCTTTATCTAATCTGTCCCCTCAGCGTAGTTTAGACAGTTATGTAATATAATCAAACCAACTTTAAAGACAGTGTTAACAAGTTAGATCTTTCAAATACCCTGCAAAATTAGATCATATAAGTACATAATCTTCATGGGTAGGGAGGCTGTTAAATTCTGATTCTGGAAGTAATAGAAACGTAGGCATAGAACCCCAGTGTTGTTCATGAGCAGACCTAATAGGTAGTTCTGGTGTAAGATCAGAAGGTGAAAATACCCAAGGTCATGTGGCTAATGAGCTGGGCTCTGAGGACTCATGTGAAAGCAAGGACCCTGCTGGAAACTAGAGGTATTCATGTCACATTCTGGAAAAAACAAACAAAACTGTGGTTTTTTGCCTGTGTTCTGAGACTTCGAATAAAGATAAATTTAAAAGTAATAGACTAATTCATGTAGTAGAGAATTTCAAGACATTTTGACATGACTATTGATGGCTGTTCATGAAGGTTTGTAGTAAGAATTAGAAGCATAAAGCAGAGTAATGGAGAGCTTGAAATATTTGTGGGTTGACCATGAGAGATCCTTGCAACTTTTAGACAAAGATGGTGAAGTTGTTTAAAGGGTTAGCATTGTTAAAGACAGCCAAGAACTATTCACTGGACAGACAGTTGGGAAGATGCTATGAGGGAATCTCAGGAATTAGAGTCCACCTACCACAGTATCTAGGGCTTAATGCTGTAAACTCATTTGAAAGAGTGTCCCTTGAGAAAGAGAGCCACCATGGTGACTTGCTCTTATAGGCCACCTAAAGCACTGTTTCCAGGATTCAGCTACAGACTCACAAGATTCAATAGCCATAGTCTGAGATTCTTTTTGAGTTGGCAAGTAGGCCTTGCTATTGTCTGCTTGGTACTGGTTTTATCTGCATGTAGAATGTGATAGTTACAAGTAATGGAGATTTCCTCTGAGACTCAGAAAATCTGTTGGGCGAGGTGTTACGTGACAAAGTTAGGATCCCTGCAGATAGTCACAGAGAAAGCAAGGCACAGTGTTCAGGGGTGAGTTAAAGATGCAGTAGAAACCCCAGGTAAATTGTAGGTGACCAGAATGTAGAATTCTTGTAGAGGAAAGCTGCAGACAAGAAACCAGGATAAACTCAAGACAGGAGGAGAGAGCATTAGAGTATGGTTGTTTAAACGTGAGCTTGTAGGACAAGTGGTCTGAAGAGTTCACATGGGGTCTAATTCCTGTGGATTGACAAGGCTACAGTTCACATTATTAAATATTCGCCTATTGGTACATATTAAAACTGTGACAATGAACTTAAGATTCTAATCACACCACAACTCTGTGTTAGAAACATCATGTATCTGGACTGGTGGTACACATTCTTAATCCAGCTCTCAAGAGGTAGTGGCAGGGAGATCTCTGAGTTTTGGGGCTAGCCTGGTATACATAGTGAGTTCAAGGCCAACCAAAGCTACAAAGTGATAAATCATGTCTCCCTTCCCCCAAAAGGAAAGGGAATAAAAATATTGACATATGTGAAAATCAAGATTAGCTGAACTATTGGTGATATGTAAGAAGCATCAGAATAGAATCTCATTTTGGTAAAAGGGAGCAAGCTAGGGAAATGATTTCCACCCTTTGCCTACCTGATCCTATAGTATATACTCCTTTAATTAGTGTCCCTATGCTATTGCCCCACTGTGACTCATAGACTAGGTTGATCAGCTCTTAACTAAGTGTGTGTGTGTGTGTGTGTGTGTGTGTGTGTGTGTGTGTGTGTGTGTGTTTGTGTGTGTGTACACACACTGATAGGGAATCTGGATGCATAGTTCAACAGTCTTAAACAGTTTGGAAATTTCATGTATATAGGTCAGATCTGTATGACGTATAAAATTACTGTCTTCTTAGCTCTCAAGAAGGTTTTGAGACAGATGTAGGATAGACGTACTGGATTATGAAAGGAGAAAAAGGCTGCTGTTTCTTGCCTCAGCAAGGCCTGAACACTGGTTTTTGCTACTGTAGCATTCCAGAACTCTTCAGCAATTCTATACAATTTCATGTTAAGAAAAAATGTCTTTATCCTTCTTTTTTGGAAACCTAGACCAGAGGTTTTCCAAGGAAATTCTTATTCGAAGTTCAAAAATATACTATCTTACATATTTACTTTTTTGCCTACCAAAAGAAGTGTAAATTTAAATTTTTTGAAGTACATGCAAAATCATAAATTGTTACATGTATTAATGTTTAAATATTAGTAAAATAAGACGTTTCTTTGATTTGAAGACTTAAGAGGTTAAAGAAATTATAACAAAGAAACTGCTAACCTTACACTTAAGTGTTTTGATTTGTATGGAAATTTTACAGAGATTAAAGGCAGAATGAGTAATATGTAAAAAAGATCTCATATTTTAAATCTAAAAATGAAAACAATGAGCTTCATCATGATTTTTTAAAGTGTAGTATTGATGTGCTGTGTGCAGATCCCAGAGCCTCAGGAAAGGCATCCAAATAGCCTGTTGTTTGGCATATTGAACTTTGCTGCCGTTAGCTTGACAGATGATAGCAATGTTTCCCAATCACCAAAGTACCATTGTAAAAGCATTTTTTATTGAATAAAGTGCTCAGAATATTGCACCCTGGAGCTTTATTTAGGGAAATGGTTCAATTGATGTTTTCTGTTTAACCTCAGTGTTGACCTATCACAATATCCATGGTTAATAAGCAGTGTTATCATTTAAGAGACTTAACTAGTTTTATACACTCGTATCAGAACTAAGTTCTTATAATCCTATTTATTCATAGCTCTAACAGTTATTTCTACAGAAAACTTATAAATCAGAGGTTCCTACATTGTGTGAATCACACTGCCCTGTGATAATCCCCATCAGCTTACAGCACTGTTTCATCTTATACTTAGGATGAATGTGAGTTGTTGAGTGCCCCCATTTTTGAGTTTTTGAGCCAGATGCTGTTCTTCATAGCATAAGCCACCTTGATATTTATTTTCCTGAATGAAAGGAGGATCTTTTCTATACCAGCACTTTTAATGTAGTTGAACTTTTAATCTACAAATAGTAGAAGTCTTGGGGGATTAATTCATAAAGGTCCTCTTAGGCACAGATAGTAAGTGCATGCAGTAGTGGTGTGTCATCTGCTGCATGCTTATGTCTACATGGAGGTCTAACAGTGATAGTGATGTCAGAGAATAAACAACTGACTTTGTATGTATGAAGTAGAACCTATTTATGCCCTGGTCGTTCATTGGTTCTTATGATAAGTGATCAATATTTCATTTTCTCTAAGACAGAAGGAAGTTCTGCTTGCCTGTGATTTGTGTCTACAGGCTTAGCATAGCAAACTCAAGCTAAACAAATGTTAAATCCTCCATAGAAATTCCTTCACAGAATGAAAATTCAGTGTGGTTGCAAGAAGCCAGTACTGAACTAAAGTCTTAGGAATCACAAGAGAACACAAGCTCAGGCTCAGTGCAGAGGTCATCAACACAAGTGATCAAGGTATAGCATGACCTCTGCTGACTATAGACCAAAGCATTGATTGGCAGTGCTCTTTAATGAGTGCTTATTCCTGTAAACTAGCTATTTAGTAGTAGCATTCTTCCCCCTATATGGCTACATGTATTCACATTAGTACATTCTATGTTTAAATATTATTCCAAGATGCATCTGTCTTTGCCTTGCTCAGACATTTATATGCAAGAATCATGTAGAATTAATGACAAATCACAAGTAATATTTTATTATTCTAAATAAAGGAACAATATGTCCTTAATAGCATTGCATTTGGATTTACTGAAGAACTAATGTATGTGGAGTGTTGTATTTTTTAATTCATTTTATTGTGTGTGCCCATTGAAGCAAGACTAATTGTGGTGTTTTGTCAATATATTTGTGAGGAGCAAATCATTGTCAGTGACACAAAGGCTTCTCTCTGTGACCTTCAAGACCAATAGAGAATAAATACTGCATAGCCTGTCTGTGAATATTGATTAGCACTTTTTCCAGATGATCAAATTGCATCTTAAGTTAATAATTCTATTAAATTATAACAATGATTGTAATAACCACAATCAAAAATGATGAGATGTCAATGATTAAATTATGATTTATAAAGTACATGGTAAAATATGTACTCTGAGGGTTACAGCTGGCAGCTGTGTGCATAATTGCTAATAGAATAAAGGAAATTTCTGCCAAGTGCTTCAAGAATAGTGGAACAAAAATTCTAGGTAATGGAATTATAGAGAAAGGGATTGATAAAATCTTGCCCTGTGTTTTATTTCCTCCCGTATGGTGTAGCTTTGGGACACACTTGCCTATACTGGTTCCTAAGCTTGGGGAGATGTGAGTGTGCAGATGAGGTGCTGTGACAGCTGGTTAGTGACTGCTAAGTGGCCTGTAGAGGATCACACGGGATCTCACTGATGTATTTTTTGTACATCCTCATTTTAATTATTCTTGCCTTTGAATTATTATCAATAGCCACATTATGTATTAGAAATTTCAGAAAGCTCAGTAGTCATAAAAATAGTCATTTGAAATATATGAAGCCTTTTACTTCTAGATTATCATTTTATATCTCAGAGAAAAATATCCCAGAGGTTATTTCTTGTTATAATGCCAGGCAGCAATTAATTCCATTTAATACAGATACACACAAGGAGTATTTGATACCCTACTAGTAAGTTATTTCATTACCTACAAAATTGCTTTATAAAATAGACTTAACTGATAGCCTTGGATACACAGAGCCAGACAGTAGTGCTGGTTGAGAAATGCATTCTTTTGCTTCTACATTCTTGACAGCATCTAAAGGAAACAGGGAAAGAGGATGAAGAGGCCACAATATTAAATCATTTGACCATGATCCCCAGGGCTTTCACCTAGTTCTACGAGAAAGTGTTATAGAAAACCCACATTTTGACTCTAGATGTTGGTGATGTGCAGTGACCCTGGTGCCCTTTACATAGGAGAATTCAGAATCAAGTACCAAGTTTCAAGCACTCCATTAGAGAAGCCCCTAAACCACGACTGTAAAGTGACTATGGAAAAGGGTAGCATCCTTTGTAAACACTATGAACTTGGTAGTCTGCATCAGGGCAAGCATACAGTGTTGACTTTGGATTCGTTGTGAAATGAACACACAGCACACTGCACCCATGCTTTTACAGGAATCCTCTCTGTTTGCCTGAGGTCTTCTTTTTTTTGTTTTGAATCCTAGAATGCTGCTCTTGGTCACATGGCCCATGTGTGTTTGTTAGGTGTCTCTACTGAAGGTTTTCCTTTTATTTCTTAATTTAACACTGTATTCTTGGTCAGCTGGCTGTAATGGTGAACACCTTTAATCCCAGCTTCTGGGAAGCAGAGGCAGGAGGATCCCTGTGAGTTTGAAGCCAGCTTGGTCCACATATTGAATTCTAGGACAGTTGGGGTTATAGAGAGCGACCGTGCCTTAAAACAATAAAAAAATAAAAAAATAAAAATAAGAGAAGACAAACCTGTATTCTTGGTCTGGATGCTCCCATGCACACAGCCTATATCAAAAGGGAAGTTATACACCGTCCCTGTGGGTAAAGTACCTGTATAAATTATGCTTTTACATGAGGGAGTTCTCCACTTGCTCTCTGTGATTTATTTAATCAACCATTTACCTCTCACAATGGATTCCTGGATACTTGTTTTATGCCTGTTTAATCCCCCCTCTCCCGTGCTACTTTCCATGTTTAAGCATTGCCTTGTTTTCTGTACATATAGAGATGCTACAGGCACATCTTATGTATATTTTTGCTCTAGTCTTAGAATCATAATCTCTCTTAAGGATCCAGGTTGAAACCTGAAGAGAACTACAGCCCTTCAAACTTAAAACCACACCTGATAGTGCTATTTCTTAGGTACATGCTGAACTGCTTTCCTCAAGCATGCTTTTCTAAAGGATGTTTTATTTTATTGGTATGGGGCAAATATTCTATAACTGAGGCTCATCCCCAGTCCCTGAAGTGTGTATTTCAATTGTTTGAATCTGTAGGAGGAAGATAGAATCTACCTGCCAGTGCTACTGGAAGCTTCTTTGCTTTTGTATCAGTATTTAATGCCATCAGATACTAGTCCTAAAAAGAACACCTCAGTCTATTTCAGATATACAGAGAGAGTTCACTGGAGCTCTCCTTTGCTACACAATTCTCCAGTAACTGCACCAGGGTTCCAGGCTCAGCCTGGAACTGGAGAGCTGCTGAGGATGACCACTCTGTCCCTGGGAGTTGGCAGCAGGATTTATCTGTTAGGGAAAAGATCAGCCTAAGATGACAGTGAGCATTGAGGCTCTGCTGCAAGGCTGTTCTCTCTGCAGTCATTTGTTTAACTTTACATTATCAAAAGAATTCTGCCCAATACCAAGGTGGTTATACTGGATAGTAATTAAAGTTTCTGTGTTGTGGAAATGTAACCCCTATGTTTGCTTGGCTGCATATGGTTATGTCATCCTTGAGGTGATTAAACCTTTTGGGTGGAGTGCTGGGCTAGGTGTAAGGAGCTAAACTTAATTTTGTTATAAGCTCCTAACTCAAAGGAACTGTGAAGCCAGGCATAAACTAAATAATAAACAGATGTGAGTCACCAAATATAGAAAGCCTGGTCCTGACTGCAGCGGGGCACTGTGAGATGATAGGGTATTCACGGAAAGATGCAATTTACGGGTCACAGTGTAATAGTAACCTTTCAGTGTAAATTGAAAATTAACCTTGACATATTAGATCATTTGCAGCTTATGGAGTCATTGTCTTGGGTAGGAAGAGACACTCTGGTCAGGTGCCAGGCTCTCCTCTAGACGAGATTGTTAATATCGACATGCCTTCTTTGATGCTGTAGTTTGGAGCAGGTTGCTGATGCCCTTGATTATAGTGCCAGATCACCGGCAGGTGCTCTTCATTCTGTTCTCAAACCTGGGGGCTCAGAATAAGAGTTCTGATTCCAGCTTTACTGCAGTACACCATTGCGCATGGTGTGTGCCATCTTAGCCAGCAAACACCACTAGTGCTGAGAGGGTAAGTGCATGTTGCTGTTGCTAGGCTGCAAAATAACCCCAAGACCTGGGCCTAGAAAGCCATTTGACTTTCACAGACACATCCTTTTTACAGTCATGCAGGTTCACATGCAGTCTTCTGATGCTTACACCCCTGCCCTCAATAAAGGTGACAGGCCACAAAGGTGCAGTGACTTGGCAGCCTTGTCAGAGGCATCCTTAGAAGATAAAGCTTTAGCTGATTCCTCACAAATGGGAAATCACAAAGCAAATAATTTCTAGATGGCAGTTTCTCATAGTACTTGACAAGCACTAAACATTCCGTTACTGTTTGTTTGCTTTATCTTCTAGGAGAAGTGCACAGAAATCTTAGTAAGATTAGCAAAACTTACAGAAGTCATAATTTACTGAATCTATGCTTATTTACAAAAGAGAAAAACTATCAATTGCATGTAGAGAGGGAAAGGGGGACTCAAATTAATGAGGCAAATTTCTGTGTGTATCCAAAACAGTATACTCTTAAAATCCAGAAGGATGGAGCACAATACCTTAGATGAGGGCTGACCAGGTCAGACCAATAGAAGGTCAGGGCTTGAGTTTACTCTAGCTTGATGATCTTTCATATCTTCTTTTCTAGTCTAGCCTGCTGAGTATATTTTCCAATTTGATCATGGTTTCACTCAATGTATCATAGGCTAACTCCACTATGTAAACATTTTAAATGTATCAGAACATTGTAGAGAAGATAGTTATTTTCCCTGTGCATTAACTGCATATAATTTTGTGACTGGTAATTTAAAACTGCCTAAATATGTGTTTTATCATCTAAAGAACCCTCATACTTGTGCAATACTGTTATGAAGTGTTAAAGAAGAGTGTCAGTCCTAGAAAAGTGCATGAAGACTACAGTGTGCTATAGCTGTTGTTCATGTCCTTCTACTCCAACGCTACAGTGGGAAAATGCATCCCATCTAGCCATTCATAAGGCAGGGGTAGCATGCTTTCCGTCTCTACCCCAAACTCTGCTGTTGTTCCCTGGACTCTAGCATTAGGTAGTCCCGCCAAGCTTCTATCCAGAGTCAGGGAAAAAAAAACTTTTTTGAAAAATATTTTAAATTGGTTCTGGAAATTTTACCTAGGAAACCCTGATTATTAAAATGATTTCTCATCCACAAAATAAAAATCGCTTCTATACCCAAAATGAAGCCAACTCTGTCTTATCCTGCTCAAGGACCTCTCCCTGTGAAGGTTCATCCCACCGTTTTCCACAAGGCCACCATTTGCAAACACTTTGATACCTTACTAAAGTTTTATTACATTGTTGTCTTCCTTGTTTCATAGTGCCCTGTGCTTTACAACACTAAGATTGAATTATTACTGCAAACCGAACATTTAAGTTCTATTGAATTCTTGAGTCCTAAAAAGCCTGAGATAGAATACTTGCTGTACAGTGAGGAAACCTGAAAGTCCAGACGCAGGCTCTAAGAGCTGTGCACTCCTGACACTGGCTAACTGCACCTCCGACGAAAGGAAGGGAGCACTCCCCTCTCCCCTCCCCCAAGAGGCCCGAAGGAACGGGCCTTGCTCGGGCTAGTGCGTGTTTCGTTTGGTTGCTGGATTGGTTTGTACTGTTTTACTGTCTTATTAAAATGAGATTGCTTTTAAAGTAACCTTTTTATTGCTTAAAAACCATAAAAATCTGATATTAACTAACATTAAATTTGCTACAATGTTTTTAAATTTAATTAACTATAATATTATTAAAATATTATAACAATAATTTAGAGCACGCATAGCCTAGTTTGTACTTATATCCCAGCCTGGCAACTTTCAAGTATCCTTTTCACATTTGTGAAAACAAATCCTTGATGAAGAATGGACACAACCTGTGTGTTCACTGACTTAGACTGCGAGCCAGCGATGGTCTCTCTACTGCCATGTCGTCTTCCTACTTCCTTATCTGTCAGCTTGACCAAACTAAAATTCACCTGAAATAGAGCCTAAGTTAGTAATTTTGTAATTTTATTAGTCGGCCTGTCTGTAAGGGATTGTCTTAACTGATGCTGCAAGGCCCTGGCCACTGTGAGTGGTACCATCCACACATAGGTGGTGCTGGGCTGTATTAGAAAGCTGTCACACATAAACAAGCCACAGAGTAAGCCAATAAGCAGTGTTCCTCCATGGTTCCCACCTTGCATTTCTGCCCTGACTTCCCTCAGTGATGGTTTGTGACCTGGAGTCTAAGCCAAGCCAACTCTTTCCTCGGGTTACTTTAAGCTAAAGTGTTGTATCACTGCAACTAGACGACCTAGGGCAGGCTTGGCATTTGTAGCTGTAATGTGGGCACCCTGATGTTTATTATCATGGGTTCATTATAGGTATCAGCTTATCTTTTCTACTAGAAAAAGGATAAAGAGCACAGAACTGCTGTCTCCTTCAAAGCCAGTAGAACTACAGGTGATGAATTGGGACAAACCGTGAAACTCAGAGGCTCCAGGGTGGATAGGGACTCAGTCAGTACACATTGCAAAATAGTCTTTATGGTGCAGAATGGCCTGCAGTAAACGGTATATATCTCGTTTACATGGTAAAGTATGGGGGAGAGAAAGGAAAAGTTATCACAATTTCTCTGCATCAGTTGTGCCTCAGTGGTCTCTTTGCACACTAGTGTGCTGTGTGTTTCTTTATGTAATTGTCCCTGGGCAGTTGCTCCTCACACATTCTGATCTCCTCAGGTGGCACTGGTACGATGGACAGAAAGTGTCGGGCTCACTCTGGTCAGCAGGGACCTTGCTTCTATGCAGCTGAAGACCCCCACTGGCCAGATCTTGACCTACTGCATCTTACAGATGTTCCCCTTCACCTCGGAGAGCAAGCGGATGGGCATCATAGTCAGAGTATGTCATGGCTTACGGCTGCACCCACACTCCAGTAACCCAGTCATTCTCCAGGCTTTCTAAGTAAATATAGAAACTATCCCAGAAAATTTCAAAGTCAAATATTTACTCAAAAACTTTGTGCTTTATTATTTTCTTAAAAACAAACAAAAACCACAGCTAATAATGTATGAATTAAGAAGCTGGTGTCACTCCGGTTGATAATGTCACTCTCCTGGGAATACTGAAGCAGAACAAGTAAAAAACAGTAGTAATTTTTTACTTAAAATTGTTTTGTCCTCAACAGAAATTGCATAGCATTATTTATGTCCACAAAGTTACTAATACATACCTTTATTAAAGTTATCTTACTCAATACCAAAATTGCATTTTGGAATTCCATTTGTTAAACAGTGAGCATTCTGTCACACTTGAGAGATTGGAGAGAATTACTACTTATGCTAAACCAGACTGTTTGAAGAATTAGAGTGCTGCATCGCAGGTGTTTGCTGACCTTGGCTCTCACTGCACTGCCGTCTTAGAGCAGTTTCTACAAAGAAAGCCCATGAAACATTCTCTAGGACCTGCTTCCTCCAGAGCATCTTCTTTAGTGCAGTGGTTATTTACAAGAAGCAGTTCTGCCCAGCTGTCTCTGTTTATTTTTACCCTACTACAGGATGAATCTACAGCAGAAATCACATTCTATATGAAAGGTGCTGATGTTGCAATGTCCACCATTGTCCAGTACAATGATTGGCTAGAAGAGGAGGTAAGCAAGTTATTCTCAGCACTGTACACAATTTCTTTATGAAGTTTAATAAGGCAACAACAGAAAAGAAGTCCCTTTCCCACATTGTAATACTGTATCCTCACCATTGCAAGCCAGAATCTATGGCCAAGGATGGTATTTCTTTCCCACTAAATTATTCTAAATACTTATAGTTCCTTCCAGGTACATATAAAGGCTAAGAACACTGGTTAGTTATAAAAATTATGCTTCCTATAGAAATAATTTCTATTTTTGTTTAATGTATGAAATGTGCAGATATATAAAAGTAAGTCTAAAATAATATTGGATATATAACAGATTAATATTAGTATTGCTAATTTGTTCTCTTAAAAAAAAAAAAAAAACGAAAAAAGGTACAGACTTAAGCAGTCCTATATTATTACTCCTAGACAAATATATTTGTAGTTAGCCTCGTGAGCTTATAGTAGTCACTGTTAAGGTTGTATATTGATTAGTAATTGGGTTCCAAGTGAGACTAAGGTGGCTAGGACTGTGGCCAGCTCTGGACTGTGGACACTGCTGCAGGTGCCTTGGTTTGTTGTTTCACTCAGACCTCAGAGATGGTCTGTCAGCACAGCAGCCACACCCGATATTCACGATGGTCTTGGCAATATGAATCAATATCTCCTTCAGGCCACTTTGATTTAATCAGAGACATGAATAAATTAAACTCCCTGAAGACCTAGTAAAATGCCATAAAAATTACTTTTGGTCATAATGACATGCAATTAATTGTAAAATACTTGTTTAATTTATTTAGCTTTATGAGGTCAAATCAATAAATGTCTTGCCACAGACAGACAATGTCAGATTGCTGTTCAGAAAGATAACTTCATTAAAACCCTATGCACATTTATGTGTTCAACATTGTATTTTCTTCCCATAGATAAATCTTTTGCCTCTTTGCCACCAGTATGTTTGTTGTAATTCTATTGTAGCCTCAAAGACTTTTGCTTTATCAAGAGCAAAGCAAAAAATGGTGGTTTAGCAAAATTCCTGGGGGTGGTTACCAGGATATGCATATCTATTCATGTTCCTTAATGCCTGACCCTACCTATAGTATGACAGTGACTCCACAGCGTTTGTTTACAAGTACAGGTGGCTTGTCTAGCTGTGGGATTGATGCCACTGGAACAATTTAGATTCTGAAATGATTCACTAGCTGCCTTTAAATAGGTTTACCTAGAACACAACCAGCATTGTACCTCAAATCCTCTTTCTTTACCTTGGCCCCAGCTAAACCTTTCCACTTTTAGTGGGGGAGAACAGTATTTTATCATAATGATATTATGGCATGGTAAATGGATTAGCATATTTTCATATACCTAATGAATGTATTTCCATTTCCCATTTATTATATAAATAGGATAATGACTCATCTAAGGCCTCCTCCTTCCTTGTCCAGTTAAGACTTGAGCCCCAAACCTGGTGCGTAGGGTGGGTTACCCTGTGTGGTCAACCCTGTGCATGTTTGTGGTGCTGTATTTCTGCCAGACACTGGCATATGACTTTATACCAGTGGGCTCATTTTACAGAATAGCCCTGTTGAAGCAATTTCTATAATGAAACTGAAGCAGTCAGATGCTTTGCTCAGGAGCACAGACTGCTGTGGTTGTCAAGCCCACCCATCTTAGATCTCTGTCTAGTCTCTTCCTCCTCCCCTCAGTGGCGCAGTTACAGTAGAGACCTCCTGTGGGTTGGGATACAGCGGTAGGGATAACTTGAAGACACATTCCGCATGTTTCTTCTAGCTTCCCTAGGCTTTGCCGTAGTCTGTGGCCCTTGAAGTTGTCCTGCTTCCTTGTAGCAACCTACAGGGAGGTAAGGACCAGACTGCAGGACTGCCTGCAAGTGCTCTGGGGGTTCCCGGACATTAATGCTGTCGGCTCAGATACCCCAGGAGCCACAAATAAGAGCCCTTTCCTTACAGTGTGGGAACATGGCACGGGAGGGCCTGCGGACTCTTGTGGTGGCAAAGAGGACTCTGACAGAAGAGCAGTACCAGGATTTTGAGGTGAGTTACATCAGTCCTTGACATTCAAGTCTCTTCCTCCTTATGAAAACTTTGTTTTCTCGATGTAGGCCAATCTTCCTGTTCAGGTACAAGGCCAGTGTTTCTTAAGTTTGGGGGTGTGGACTATCTTAGTGATTAAGGGCCTCAGTTCCCCCTCCTCTTAATCTGGGGGAGAAATCAGTGTCCACGAAGGCCAGTAGTTCCATTTCCTCAGCAGAAGCTGAGCGTGTCTCATCCCTCACTGCTGCTCTTGGAAACAGGTGCTGCAGACCTTGCAGCTGTGTGGATTACGGAATATTTGCACAAACGACAGGTTTAGCTCCCCAACTCCCCAAATCCCAAATGCCCCAGAACCTGAAGCTCTTTTAACATGATGTCATTGCTCAGGATGTGTCTGACTTGTGAGTACTTGAGGTTTTTACATTAGGGAATCTTTACTCAGAGTTTATGTAGTAACAATTATTAAATACTGAGAGCACGTATACAAAGCATGGACACAGCAGGTCACCTGATCCCCAGGAGCTGATACATGCCACACAGAGTGTCTACACACATGTTCCCCTGTCTCCTGTGCCCTCAGAGCTGATACAGTGCAACTGTGTGAGTCAGACCATAAAAGATTGTATTACCTATTCCCTCTGTCCTCAGAGCCGATACAGTCAAGCCAAATTGAGCATCCATGACCGGACTCTGAAAGTAGCCGCGGTTGTAGAAAGCCTGGAGAGAGAGATGGAGCTTTTGTGCCTCACTGGGGTGGAGGACCAGCTGCAAGCTGATGTGAGGCCCACTCTAGAGATGCTGCGGAATGCAGGGATCAAGGTACAGCACGCAGCCTCTGACTAACTACCAAACTCTTTATTGAATCAAACATAATGCCTTCTTACCTAGCTCTCTTTCCATGTTCAAGACAGCATAGCTTTCTGAAGCAGGGCTCTGATCTGTCTTTCCCTATGACACGTGTACTTCCTAAGAGTAGGGCCAGTCAGCTTCTGACAGGTCTGCACAGCCTGTGGTTCAGCACTTGCCTTGGTAATTGTTTCCTCACCTTCTGTTGACTGTCAAAATCCTGCACAATCAGAACCTATCACAAACCTTCCTGATGAAGCATCTTGCATATTACCCATAAAAAATCACCTAGGAAGCATCTGTGGGCCTTGAACACATTCAATTGTCGGTACTGCATTGCAAGAGGTACCAGTTAGGGAGGAGGTCAGTGCAGGAGACGCCCAGGGTCATGCAGGCGTTGAGCTTCACTTGCTGCTGACTCCTCACACACTGAGTCACCTTCTGCTCTAGAGCTGGGGTAGACAGTTGTTAGGCAGGGTCATTCAGAAGCTGCTATCTGCTCAGCTCTGCTATGCTTCTGAAGCAGTGTGTGTCCATTCCCCGATTTAGAAGGAAGGGCTTACAGTGAGAAGCTACCCTTGTGCTTCTGCCCGGCCACAGTAAAGCATTGTCTTTGATGCAGAGATGCCCAAGAATGCTGATTCAGATGCAGAAGTGCGTTTGTCCCTGCACTCCTTGTCACCATACATGAGTGTGTGGTACTACATAGCTTTCAGGTCCTCTCCTTCTCACCCAGGTCCTCCTCTTTCTCACACACTGCCCAGCTTCCCAGCTGCTCTCTCGTACAGACTAGCAGTTAGAACACAGTGTGTGCAAGAGTCCAGCTGACTGGCATTCATGTGGATTGTGAGGGTTGGTCCCCTTTCCCAGTGGAATTGGTCTCCAGGGTAGCACTTTCCCTGGAGACATTCTCCCTGCCTGCTGCACTGCAGCCCTCTTTCTCAGCCAGCTCTCTATGGCTAAGTCTGTTTGTGGAAACTGTCTTCTTGGGTTTACGATTAGGGCCAAGGTAGGGTTAGGAGTTAGGTTCTGATAGCTGCTTTCTTAGCATTTTACAGAAAATTTATTTTGGCTCTAACTCAAGGATTTGAAACTAATTTTGAAAATGGTATGGGAAACGTACTACTTGACTTTGAAAGAAAAAGGCTCCAGCTAGACGAGGGAGAGAAAGTAAAGGCAGGTCAGAGACACAGTGGGACCTGGCTCCACCTGGTTCTGAGCATTGTGATCAGAGGCCTGGCAAGAGGTATTATCAGCTTTGGTGGCAGCAGATGGCACACAGAGGCTGCACTCAGGACAGAGCATCAGCAGGCTGGAGCTCACAGCTGGAAAGCAGTTCACACTCAGTTATGCCTACAGCCAAGACGCCAAGGGAAGAGATGGTTAGTTACGGACAGATGACCTGACTGTTTGAAATGACCTACAATCTGTTTTATGACTGTACATGCTAGATTATCAGTTTTAAAGTAGTAAAGTTCCTTGGTATAGAACTTTAGGTATTTGTAGTAATTCTGGGCTCATGACCTATCTCTATAATTTTGCCCTCTTAACTCTTTTCAGGCACCACCTGACTAGGTCCCACTCTGAAGCAGGGAGTATAGTGATTATCAGCCATATCTCACTATTTCCTGAGCTGCAGAGGTTGCTCATCTGTGGCAGTGCAGACTGCTTACTCGGTTAGTTTGTCATAGGAGGTGCAGTAAAGCTAATGAAAGTCTGCAGCTTAACAGAACAGCCGCAGTGATTATACCATGAGAGCAATCAGTATGCCACACAGGTGTCTCTATTGCCTGTTTCCACAAATATATCTTTCTACATGATAAAGAATCTGAGAGACTGATGATGATGAAATTAGAAATGCAGGGCTGTTTTGCTCCTCTGTATAAATGCCCTGATTATTTTACTGCTTTATAGTTCTGGGCTTTTAAAACGTTGCCCGCTCATGCTCCCTTTTACCTGAGAGACTATGTTTACATGACCCTAAGTCAGTAGTTCTCAGCCTGTGGGTGGCAACCCCTTTGAGGATCACATATCAAATATTTTCATTACGATTCATAACAGCACCAAAATTATAGTTATGAAGTAGCATGAAATAAGTTTGTGTTGGGAGGATCACTGTAGCGTGAAGAATTGTATTAAGTGGTCTCAGCATTAGGAAAGTTGAGAATCACTACCCTAAATAGAATTAAAACCCAAATATTTACTGATAATAAGTGATAAGTTTATTTTAAAATAATTCTTTAGTCATTTGGTTTTACCATTCATTAAAGACAAACAGTAAGTTTACATACTAATGAGATCAGTGTCCTTATTTTAATATAATTAATTAAGTCTTGGCTGACTATTTGATACAGCAGTATGTATAGAACACCGTCAACACAACTATTCTATTTTAGTTGCAAATGCCACTTTACAATAAATATATTGTGAAGGGACAGTGGTCTATTTAGGATGATTTCAGAAACTGGGAATTCTGTCCCAAATCCAAGCCAATATTGAACAGTTGGGTTTTTTTTTTTTTTTTATGAAATTCACATCATTAATTCAAACAGTTTTAAAAACATTCTAACATAGTACAATCCAAACATATACTCAATACTTACATGCCGAGGAGTGACAGTCATATAACATTAACAATCTTTGTTTTCACAATTAAATCATGTTTTTGAAATAAAGTTTGTACAGTAAGCTGCTGTACTTCATAACATTCAATAGTCCGGTGCCCATACCACAGACTTTGAGATAGTGCCCATGGATGTTGCATAGCATGGGCATGCACAGTACACAGCAGTGTGTTGTGTGGTCAGAACCAGGGCTGCAGGGCCTCCCAGCGAGCACTGCCAGAAGTGTCCTTATTTTAATATAATTAATTAAGTCTTGGCTGACTATTTGATACAGCAGTATGTATAGAACACCATCAACACAACTATTCAGCTTCTTTATGCGTTTGACTCTAAGTTACTTTTTGGTTATTGCAGTGTTCAGAGACCTCTTTGTTACTGTTTTTTTTTTTACAACAACCCTCACAAATAGCTAGTTATGTGACCACATAGAAAATCCTGACCCACAGTTTAAGCAGCCAGAGGCTGAGTATATGTATACCTTCACAGTGTGTCAGTATGAATGCAGTTTTTTAATGTTGAAGTAGCAGTTTGATGCCTTATTTGATGAAAGTACATTTGGGCTTGTCTGTGGTCCATTTGCCTACTTGAACTTCACTCCCCAGCTGAAGAACTATGTTGAAACAAAGGTCTGTGTGGTCTTCTGGCTCTCCATGGCTTCCTCACACCCTCAGTCTTCTCCATTAGTCTCAGCTGTATGTCTGAACATCACTTTCTGACTTATCCTCCCTAACAAGTCAGTAGAAAACACACAAGTCTGGTTGGCCTTTAACCAATTTTAGGTACACAGTTGAGTTCATTTTCTGCAGCCTTTGCTGTCAACATCTGCACAGCCTCTCCACTTTCCCAACCTGAAGCTTCCCTGCTTAAGCTCTCCCTCCTTAAGCTCTCCCTCCTTGTCCCTATGAATATGGTTTCTCTGGACACCTCGTATCTGTGGAATTACATAGCATTTGTCCTTCTGTGTCTAGCGTAGCATCCTTGAGGACCCTGTCAGAATTTGTCTCCATTTTAAGGATCAGTAAAATGACCACATTTCGTTTCTCTATTGACTCAGGGTACTTGTCTTGCTTCATCCTGTCCCTGTTGAGAAAATCTTGTAAATGTGGTGTGCAAACATCTGTGCACAGGGATACTTTAGAGAAATAGAAATGTATTATTGAAGTTCACAAGCTCCAATTATTTCATAGATTTGGATGCTAACAGGCGATAAACTGGAAACAGCTACTTGCATTGCCAAAAGCTCACACTTGGTGTCCAGAACACAAGACATTCATATTTTCAGACCAGTAAGTAGATTTCTAAATCACTTTCAATTGTTAAGTGATTTTTTTTGTTTGTTTGTTTGTTTGTTTGAAAGGTTGAAGTTTGTTTTATGATTTCCCCCACCCCATACAAAGTTTCTCTGTGTAGTTCCGGCTGTCCTGGGACGTCCTCTGTAGACCAGGCTGGCCTTGAACAGGTTCACCTGCCTCTGCCTCCCAAGTTCTGAGATTAAATAATGGTGTACACCACCACATGCAGCTAAATCATTGAGTGTTTTATCTTACAATTAAAATGTATATACAGTAACTGTTGGATATCTTTTAAAAATCAATGCTGGAGATGTTTTCTTACTCTATAAATGCATGTTGAGTGACTGAGATATATTTTGATGGTAAACAAGCTGCAAGTTGGAAAGCATTTTTCTCCTATACATTTCTTTTTTTTTTAACTCCCTATTTTAAGTAGTCATACTAAATCATTTTCTCCTCAACTTATAAAGAATGTATGTTGCTTTTTAATCATACATTCCTTATTAGCTGTACCACTGCTACAGGGGTTGCTCCTGTGAGACAAGGCTAGATACAAAGCAGAAGCACCTCTAGCCCACCGCCATTTCAGATTAAAAGCTCTTCTGTAACTGCACAGAGAAAGTGATAGAAGAGACATGAACTCACATTTACTGTACATACTAGTAATGATGAGTTTAATTCAAACAAGTAGAAGTTCCTTGGGTCATGATTGATGGTGGGCAGGCAGACACCATGTGTCTGTAGCTGTCTGAATAAAGTGCTTGCACCTACAGAAATGGTTATTTCAGTATCATTTACATGTAAATGTATTTTATTTTGAAACATCAGAATCGCAAATTATGCCCTGCAGACTACTATTTGCAATTAAATTATTAATGCTTCTGATAAAACTTCCGATCAATTTTTGTTGACTTTTCAGAGTTATGGCACCACAAATTAAAATTTTCACAATAAAACCTACCTACTTAAGGATGAGTCGGAGATTAATTTGGATCATGTGAAACTTTTAATTTATTTGACTCCTATATCATTTCTTTTATGCCCCATAAAATCTTCACAGAAAGCATGTGCAAAGCCAGTGCATTGATTCCTGGCATAGTTTCACTCTAAAATTAGTATTTCAGAATAACAGCTTGATTTTACCTTTTAGACTGCTTGCTTCTTTAGACATTAAGCAAAATGGATGGAATGAGTTGAAACTCATGGCAGAGATCACAGAATCAACTTCATGAAATTATTTTATATTACTCCACTTATTATGAAGAGACATGTTTAAATGAAACCCCAATCTACATAATTTTATCTCTTAAAAGGGAAACTCAACTTCCTTGGGCCCTGGTATTCTGATTTATAAATCTCTGCAACTATGTTTGTGATGTTATAAGCCAATGATTTTCAACACTGCTCCCAATACCCACCTACCCCAACACCAATTTAATAAATCATGTTGTAGAAAGCACCGTGATCATTACATTCATATGAGAATGTTTTATAACAGCAGTAGTCTTCACATGATTTTGTGGCCATAAGCCAGAAAACTGCCTGTAAGAGGTGCAGGTGCAGAAGCTGTAAGGACCTTGTTACAGGACTTCTGTTCATAAGTTAAGCACCTTTAGTTTTTAAATACAGGTTCTAAAGGATCCAACTGTGATTCCTGGAAAATGTCTTGTTTATTACCTGCACTTTTAATCATGATGGTTTTTTTTTTTCCCTCCGATGAAGGTAACCAATCGGGGAGAGGCCCATTTGGAGCTGAATGCATTTAGAAGGAAGCATGACTGTGCACTGGTTATATCTGGGGATTCTCTGGAGGTAAGCCTGGGTGTGTGTACATGTGCTAACCATGTACATGCCTGTGTATCTCTCTGTCTCCAGAGGTCAGACTAGTCTATAGCAGTGTGTATCTTAATTCTAAGATAGGACTGGTCACTAGTGAACCATATTCTATTGGTCCATCTGTCTCTTAAGACTGACCTCTGATTAAGTGTGTGTCTGCCTGTCTTCCCAGCCTAGGGAACCAGCAGGGGTCTTGGATGAAACACACTCCTCAGTAGCTTAGCCAGCCTCCTGTCATGGCAGTTGGGAGGGCTTTGTTTTGTTGTACCTGTGTAGAATATAAGACTGCTGGACACTCAGTCCTAAGGACATGTGGTGGCCATGCGTGACTCATCTTCTGTCCCTTCCTGCTTAGAAACTGCTTAAGTTTGGCAGTTCAAATCCCTGTCCTGGTTTTGGGTCCCCTGTTCATTGTTAATAGCATTAGCCTCCAGTGGTCAAGACATTTCAGCCCACAATATGTATTCTGTGTTTGTCCAAACCAGTATTTCTAGGTGTGTGCCCCTGGTACAAAGAGGTAGTAGCCTCCAGTTAGTTTCACATTGTTGTTATTCCCTATTATAATTAGGCATGCTACATAATTTTCTACTCAACTTGCAAAAATATATGTTGCTTTTTAAACATACTTTCCTTATTAGCTGTACCCGTGGTACAGAGGTTGCCTGTGGCATTATTCAGATTCTCACGACACTTCAGAATGTATGGCCCTACAGGAGACTGCAGAAAAACCATGTGGGAGAGGCCACTGGGCCAGTTGTTATTTGTCCTTAACCATATGTATGGTTTTCAGCTTCGGGAACACATGGTTAGAGATACCAGCTTCTCCTGTGCTTCCTACTGCCATCCCCTCCTAGTGCACTCAGGGTCCTGGGCCTCATACTGTAGCATGCTGTGCCAGTGTCTCAGAGCTACCCTGCTGTGCTTTAAGGTTTGGTAAGGGGTTGACAGCTTCATTCCATCCTTGCTGACAGCTCCCAACATAGCTAACTATGACTCTGATGCATCAGCGCCTCGGAATCAGAAGACGCCATTCATTTTATGTTTTTTATATTTTAATATCTTCCAAATAGTCTTTTTATAAATTTAATTTGTTCTCTTGTATTCTAATGTGTTCTGAAACATTATATAAGTAGCTAATAAAAAGTACACCTCTTATAGGAGATTAAAATTTATATAATGAGAAATCCATACCAAAAGAAAAGTAAGTCACAGAAGTTAAGACAGTTGTACTGTGTAAAAATGAGTGCTGGGAGGGAGGCTCCCAAGGCCATCCTGGAACATGACTGTGGGCATTGTCATCCTCTGAGCAGAGGAAAACAGGAGAACAGAGTGGCCACAGGCTCTGCTCAGGCACACAGGTAGAAGCAGGTTGCATGAATCCTGCCTACAATTGGAGAAGGAAGTTTTCCACAGCTCCTGGCAGAGGGTACACCTTCCACCCACCACAAATCTTGCAGTTAGGTCTCTGGTCTCTCTTCTTATGGGCCACATGACCTGAAGACCCACTCTTTGGGTACTTGTCCTTCATGATGAGAAAATGCTAGATTTTCTGGAGAATGAATAAGGCTCTGTTTCCATTAGGCAGTGCTACGAGATTTTGGATTTTGGGTTTCTCGAGCAACACAGAGAACTGAGAACTGGAACTGTCGCTTTGGAAGGGCCTTGAGTATCTGATATCATGGGTCAACCCAAAATCTTCATCAGCCACATGCATGCCTGAGGAACACTGGAACCACATATAGTCAGAATTTTTTGTATACTGGTTCCCGGGGAGTACTCACATCTTTTGGTCATATCAGCCTGTCAGACGGTCCTGTGGCCACTGACCCTGTCCTCTGTTTGAGCTGTTCTCCACCCACAGTGCAGTTCCTTTAGGAGACCTTGTACGCTTTCCTACTAGGGACCTGGCCACCCTGCTCATCTTCCCATCTTGCCCTCCTGAACAACTGAGCCATCTACCCCAGGACAGGTTATGCTGTAAAATTTGGAGGGCATAATCCCAGATAAGACCCAAAAAATGCAAGTCTGTTTACTTGAGGAAGGCTGAGGCTTTCCCACAATTCTGCTTCCCTCTACTTGAGCCCAGGGTTGTGTGTTGACAGTAGAGTCACAGCACTGTCCCCTAGGTCTGCCTGAGGTACTACGAGCATGAGCTTGTGGAGCTGGCCTGCCAGTGCCCTGCTGTGGTCTGCTGCCGCTGTTCACCAACCCAGAAGGCCCACATCGTTACTCTTTTACGCCAGCACACCAGAAAGCGCACCTGTGCCATTGGTAAGCCCACCCAATTTCAGCCACGCCGCGGGTGGGTGGTGGGATGGTGCTCTACCCTCCTGTCAACAGTGAAAATAGCCAACTCTTTAACATTTACAGGCAAATTGTGTTATGTCTCTAAAACTGATTTCATCTGCATTCCAGGAAATTCTTAATAGTCCCTAACAGTAGTATAAAACACAAAAGAAAAAGATGTTTTATTTACTCTCCGCCTCTGGGTACCTCTCAGGTGACGGCGGGAATGACGTGAGCATGATCCAGGCAGCCGACTGTGGGATTGGGATTGAAGGGAAGGTAGGCCTGTGCTTTTCTCTCTCAAGCTCACGTGCTCTGTCCTCACCACCCCGCCATGGCGTATTGGTAAACAGTAAGAAGCCAGCAGCCTTCAGCAGCCTTCCTAGCTGCGTGTGTGACTCTTTAAGAGTTCTGTCAGGTCCTTTGTGCTTATGACCCAGGCCCTACGTCACTAATTACCCTGTCTGCCTGTCTTAGGCCCTCCCTGACACCTTCAGCTCCTGTCCCCTTCCTACATGCTTCATTCTTTATGGAGGTATCCCTTTCTCCTGCCAACTAAGCCACAGTTGACATTTGTATTTGTGTCAACTTTGATTTTTCCTGTATAGTCATATAAATACACACAGCAAAACCTGGCTTTTCCCTTGACTGCTCTGTTCTACTCTTCCTTGATAACTTTGAAAAATCAGAGGTAGATTGTTTTTTCAAATTATAGTTTAGAGAATTATCTTAAAGTAGCCTGGGACCATATGATAGGGTAAGGTGTCCCCATAGCCAGTGCTAACCCCTCCCTTCTTATTTTCTGTGTTGCTTTCTTCTTGTGAGCTGCTGATGTCTGTGTGTGTGCAAGGTTGTAGTACAGTCTCTTCTACCTCACACACTGTCCAGAACAAACAGATGGAAGGCATTCTGGGTGATGCTTTGGGTGTCGGGCAGGCACTGCTCCAGTATCTTCATTCATATGAGCTCTAAGACCCAGCGTTGTGTGGTTCTCAGTATGTTATGTTTCTCAGAGATTCTTTTTGGTTCTTCAGGAGGGGAAACAGGCTTCACTGGCAGCGGACTTCTCCATCACACAGTTCAGACACATCGGCAGGCTGCTCATGGTACATGGGCGGAACAGCTACAAACGGTCTGCAGCACTCGGCCAGTTTGTCATGCACAGGGGCCTCATCATTTCTACAATGCAGGTATCAAGCCTATGCCCACCATGCCACAGCAGGCAATGGCTTCTCTGAGGGCTGTGCCATTGTCGTGGGAGCTGACCACTGGACTTACTGGGTGTCACTGTATTATAGTGAGATCCCTCTGTAAAGATAATACAAATGTAGCACTGGTATTTAACTTTCCATCTTCTGTCTTTTAAGGCTGTGTTTTCTTCAGTCTTCTACTTTGCATCTGTACCACTGTACCAGGGATTCCTTATGGTAGGGTAAGTGAAACAGATGTTCTCGGTGCATCTCAGCCTCATGTATGTGAACTTTTATTTAAAAGAGACATGGAGCATATTGAGTGGTACTTTAGGTGTTCTGGGTAAGTCTTTGCATATAAACATGTAAAATGACTTAACTGGTATGAAATCTCATGTTAAGTCTGAAGAGACTTGGAAAACACCTGTACACATCTGCCTTTGAAGACTGTGCTGAGTTTCTCATTAGACTATGTATTCTTGAGGAAGCCATAATTTGTGTCAGGAACCACGGCAGATCGGAGGTTTTATAAAAGGGCCCCATAGCATAATGAGAGGGGCAGAACCAAGGGGCGGGCATATGCCAGCACTGCCATCCGTCAGCAGGATTTGGAGCTGCAGGCCACAGCTGCAGGCCTCCTGAACCTGCCCTGTCCCATGGGAATATGGCTTTACCTTGAGGGAATGGGACCAGCCACCAACCAGGAGACAAGATAGAAAGCACTGGAGAGACATGACTAGTCTGTCCCTAGCATCGTCAAAGCCCTGCATTCAAAGACAGCCACTGAGAAACCTTGGACAAGTTCTTCAAAAGCATAGTGGTACATGTGCCAAGATGATATTGTCAACCAAGTGTGAAAAGGAAGACTCCCTCTAAGTAAATAAATGGTAATTTTTCCCATCCTCATCCACAGTTGTTATACCTAGAAATCATAGAAGTATTAGTGTTCATGTGTGTCCACAGAATAAAAGCTATTCCCTGCCACTATCTGTGCCCATGGAGACTCATCAGGCACCTCAGACCAGGGCTCCTCCATCTTATGACCAGAGAGTACCTGGAAAGTAGCCCTGACCTTAGTGTTGCCCCTCTTGCAGCCATCCTCCTGCTGTCACTGTTGTGGCATGTGACAACAGTGAGCAGCATCTGGGAGATTTGGGTTCATGCTGGGTCAGCCTGAAGAGGACTGGCTTGGGTGCTGTCCTCCTCCACTACAGTAACACCAGCAGCCCCTTTCTCTACAGTATTCAGCCAGTAGAGGACAGACAAAGCAAGATCTCTCACCTGAAAGCTGGTTCAAGTACATCCTAAGTACATGTGACCCCTCCCAGAATTCTTAGTAACTTTAGCCAAAACAAGGGAGTTATGTCTTCTTTAAGGACCTGTGAGTCACCTGTCCTTTGTCAGAATCTGCTATCTGTGGGGAGTGCTGTGTCTCTGGGCTTCCTGCCTCCTTCCATCTCACTGCATCATCAAAGCAGAAACTCCTCCTGGGACCTTGCCTGCACAGTAGCATGTCTTTCCTCACAGCACAGCCACCCTCTTTGAAGGATCTGTGTGGGCTTCTGGGAAACCAGTGTGTTTTTGACCATGTTAAGTGATATAATTAAGAAATGAAGGCCTCACATCTCAGACCCAAGTGTGTTTGTTGCCTCCCACCATTAGTAGCTATGGCCTTGTAGAATGTAGATGATCTCCTGAGCCTGTTTGATTCAACAGGCAGTTACAGTAAGGAGCTTCGGGTAGGATTGTACAGAGAGGCTGCTTGTAAGTGCTTGACACAGAGTGCAATAAATCCCAGGCATGCAAAAGAAGCTAAAATGAGTATACCTCTGCTGGATGACCAGAGCCTGTTGTGGTGACACTGCATCCCAAAAATGTGACAGAGCAGAGTGGTGCATGTCTATAAATAATCCCAGCACTTACTAGGATGAATCAGGACAAATTGAGGCCAGCTTTGCCTATGTAGTGAGTTTCAGTCTAACCTTGACTACAGAGTAAAACCCTATATCAAAAAAGAAGAGGGAGTAGAGTATGTTTATACCAGTTTTATTTAATATCCCCAAGTTGGGAATGACGAAGATATATTTACACAAATGAAGAAGTGGTTCAGCAAGTGTGGCTTTTCTTCCATGAGATACCATTCACTTGTAAGGAAGGTACTGTGCACCCACAGCACAGCTTCAGGCATGGCTTGGAATCTGGGAAGCCATCTACAAAATTTTCTGTGCTGGGTTCGGTACCTAAGCTCCAGAGTAATCTAAACTGATTGCTACCTTGAAGGTTTTTGTTAGTTTTTATAAGATTTTCTTTTCTGTTTTTTGAAAGTTTGGCTTCCCTGTGACCCTAGAAATATGGTCAGGTTTGTCTCAGCATCTCTCAGGCCAACTCAACTTGGTCTTTGGTTTTCTAGGTATGCAACTATCTACACCATGTTCCCAGTGTTCTCCTTAGTGTTGGACCAAGATGTAAAGCCAGAAATGGCAATTCTCTACCCAGAGCTGTACAAGGACCTCACCAAGGTAGGACCCAGTGCTAGTCTTGTCCAGTGAGAACACACCAGAGCTGGTCTTTTGTGTGTTCCAGCAAAGAAAAGACAGCCTCTGTTCTGGGATAACATTTGGCAAGCATAAGAAAGCATAAATTTGAAATATCGTTTGTCTGGTTTTTTAAGTTCTCTACTCTTTGTAATAGTTATGTGACATTATACATAAGAATTTAACACGTGTTTTGAACCATTTGTAGAACTTTCATGAATTTAGCAAATACATCCAGGCCTGTGTTTTGATTCTTATAAAGGATCCTCTATAGCTGTGGCTCTGCCTGCCTAGCCTAGTATCTTTACCATGAGAAGACCAGCCTCCTCTAACTCAGTGCAGAATTCAGCACTCTCCAGAGCCCTAGAGTCCCTGGCTGGGGTGGCCTGACATCTCTGGGTCTCTAGTTGTTAGTTTCAGGATTACACTTGGAAAGTACTTCTCAGCCCTCTGACCCAGAGACATGTGCTCTTCTTTGGGGATAGTGCGAAGCATATCTGCCCAGCAAAGACTGAAGCTGCCATCCCTGTGAGAGGCCACACTGACTTGGAACTGTGCTCTTAAGAATAAGCTGTTCCTAAGGAGGTTGGAAGTTGGATTGTGTGACGTAAAGCATAATTTTAAAGCTAGAGACATTGAAAACAAGGGTAGAGGAGTAGCTGAACCCTGCGCATACAAATTGTTATAACTTCAGAATTTTCTGCATGGCTAGCTTTTCCTAAACTGGCACAGAGGGGGAAAAAAAACCCACTAACCTTCAATTAAATTTAGATTTTCAGTTGATAACCTGAAATTATCAACTCCAATTTTAAAGAAGTAGCAATATGGTACAGTGAAGAAAGAATTAGATTGGGTGTTCAAGGAATTAGTTGCTTCCCAGCTGACCATTAGCACATTAGGGTGTAGCCTAGCTAACTGCTGACAAACCAGACTGTAATCCATCTGGCTGCTAATAGACTAGACTAATCCAGCTGACTGCCAACTAGCACGCTGGCCTGTAGTTCATCTGAATGTCAGCTCACCAGATAGGTGTTGGGTAAGTCACATTACTTTGGAGGTTTCATGATATTAGTATAAAAACCAAATTTATAAAACTTAAAGCCTCTTAAAAGAACTATAAAATATCCAAATAATTCTATTTTCATATTAAATAAATCTTCATTGTGATCACATAAAATAAGTCATAAATGTGATCCATTATCATGATGATAATATGGTTGTAACTACTACGAGAGATTATCCAAAATTTATACATATTACAACTAGAAGGAACACTTTGAATCTAAAATCCTAAAATGAGACCATTGTGATAGGATCACAGTAAGTTCATAGAAACAAAAACTATAGAAAGTTATTGCAAATAATTAGAGTTTTAGTAGCTCATGTGTTTCCTTATCTCCAGATATTCTGCAAATGTTTAGTTAACAAAAGGAAGGTAGAAACCAGCTTTTGATACAAGTTTAAACACCTCAATCCCCTATCCTACCCTTCTTAAATCCAGGCAGTCTATATCCCATTAGAGTTAGGCCATGGAGTCATGTTGCTCAGAGTGATGGCACAGGCCCAGGCTAGGAGGGGTTCTCAGCAGCAACAGTGTAGTAGTGGCACACTCTACCCCAGGCATTAGAGGAAACATGGCTTTTACCACTTGTAAAGATTTGGGCCTTGTAAGGATTGGCCAGCATCATTATAGGCATCTAAATTACTCTAGTAACAAAAATATGGATAGGATCCCAAGTGTCTTTTTTTTTTTAATTAATTTATTTTTTTAAATCACATTATAATTTACTTATTTACACAGAGGTTATAAACACAAAAAGGCAGGATGTGGGGAAGGGAATGTCTGTAGATACATAGGAGCATAGGTGGTCAGGGGGAGTACAGATACCTTTCAGAACAGGGTATCAGCTGGGTGTAGGTTCAGGGGACAGGTCACTATGACTCTGCCTATGATTCACTTGTCCTTATCTAAGTTGGTAACATCCACCGAGGCTGCCTATTTATAAGACCTATGACTACTTGGGCTGGTAAATTTCCACAGAAGCTGCCTGTTTACAATAGCTTATAGCCTTCTGTTTCAGTGTTTTTCCACAGAGACCCAAGACTTTGTGTTAGCGTGCATGTGTGTCAGGCCTATTGCTGACTTTAGGCCTATGGCTGATTTTAGGCCTTTAGTGTATATGCAGGGCTGCTCCTGACATCTCCTCCCTTCTCTAAGTATAGAAGGGCCTTGGCGATTCTATTCTTGTGAAGGCAGGGATAGAGGCCTGACCTCCAATAATTGATGGGGACCTTGTAATGGCTCCGGTCCTCCTGTCGTTGTCCAGTGAGGCATGAGGGCCATAGGGTCCCAAGTGTCTAAGTAACTCATTGTCTCTAGCTGTTTATTCATCATGAGCTCACACCATGTGAACACAGGAGTTTCATGTGCAGTATGAACTGAGTTGCATCCCAGTCAAGTTTCTACTTTTGCAAAGGACAACATCCCAGAGTGATCCCAGCATTATTTTAGCAGTTCAGCCCCCATAATCCAGATATCTGTCATTTTTATATTTGTAGTATCTATTATGTTAAAATCTGATATACATCAAATTCTTGTCCTCATCCTTTCTAGCTTTAAAATTATGCTTTACGTCACACAATCCAACTTCCAACCTCCTTAGAAACAGCTTATTCTTAAGAGCACAGTTCCAAGTCAGTGTGGCCTCTCACAGGGATGGCAGCTTCAGTCTTTGCTGGGCAGAGCACAGACTGGACCTGGCTTTGTAAACCTCGAAACTCGTGCTTGGTGACACATGCATGTCGTCTAACAAGGCCACACTTTCTAATCCTTTACAAAGTGAAACTATGGACCAAGCATTCAAATTTGAGCCTATGGGACATTCTTTCAAGATACCACACCCTGTTTTCTGTGTATACTTGATAACTTATGTGTCATCAGGTATGTTTTAGGCCTTGGAGATAGAGATATCTGGTATCTGTCTGCTCACTAAATAGTTAATGAATGAATGAAGGAGTAAATATAAGTCACCTACATAAAAAGGCAACATTTCCTTCATTAAGAAAAAAATACCAGCTTGCTTTCCTTACAGAAAATAATGTGGTTTTTTTTTTTTTAAGATTTGTTTATTTTATATATGTGAGTACACTGTCGCTGTCTGTAGATACACCAGAATCAGGTATCAGATCTCATTACAGATGGTTGTAAGCCACCATGTGGTTTCTGGGAATTGAACTCAGGACCTCTGGAAGACAGCCGGTGGTCTAAACCACTGAGCCATCTCTCCAGCCCGAAAATAATGTATTTTTAACTGAAATATTTCTTGTTCTGTTTTTGAAGCCCAGTTAGTTATGCTCTGAGATATTAAACTTTGCTTATCGTGAGTTCACTCAGTCTTGGGATGCCACCATCAGACAGAAAACTGACATGCCCATGCCTCTCCTAGCACTTCAGGTCTCTACAACGTGTACAGAATGGATGGACACACTGTTATCGAGCCAGTGAGTCCTAGAGTAGGGACAGTGGCTTAGCTCAAAGTCAGCTGAGACAGACCGTGATGTGCCTCTGCTTAGCTATGAATTTGGCTCACATTTCACAGTTTGCATCATGGGCTAATGGCAGAATTTGTTTGCTTTTTAACCAGTTGCAGAGATACCCAGCTGGCCCTTCTTAACCCTGCAGCTGTCTATCACTTCTTCTCTTCTGTAGAATATTCTCAACATGATTATGTCTTTTAAAATGTGTAATTTTTAAAATAATACTTTCTTTTTGAGACAGGGTTTCTCTATATAGCTCTGGTTCTCCTGGAACTCACTTTGTAGAATAGGCCGGCCTCAAACTCAATACACCTACCTGCCTCTGCCTCCTGAGTATGTACTACCTCCTGCAAAGGCACAATTTTAATTTTGCTTTATAGGTTCCATAATTATTTTGAAATCTCAAAAGAAAAATATCTATTATGTGATTTCTAATTCTTATATTCTAGTAACAGATACAAAAATAATACCAATTTTAGTAATATTAAACAAGCAAAGAACTCTAGTGTAGCCCTGATAAGACATTGCAAAATGCATGCACAGAAACTATGACCCGCTTTTGAAAGAATTTTGATTTAGAAACTAAACTTCACTGAATAGTGACAAGCTGGCTCTAAGACTTTGATGGAAATTGGCTTTGTTGGAAATCCACACACACTGCTGAACTCTGACAAAAAAGGAGCTCAGGTGGAAGAGGACTGATGTCAGTAATGACGTCGGGCAGCTGGCCATACTTACTCTACAACCTCTACCCCTCACCCACATGTGCACAAGCATCGCATGACCACTGATGTGCATACAAACTGTAAACTAATGGAGGAAATACAGGACAAAATAATTCATAACCTTGATAGAGAGATTTTAGACATAGATCAAAACTGTGGTCCATAAAATACAAAATAAAATGGGCTTCATTGTAATTTTAAAGTTTTGCTTCATGAATTATGCAGTTTGAAAAATGAACAGATAAAACCACACCATGGACTGGGAGAGAATGCTTGCAAGTTACACTCCTGACTAAGGATTTGTATTCCTAACACATAAGGAACTCTTAAAAGTCATCAAGAAAAACCAGTTTAAAGAGTGAACAAAAGTTCTAAACTAATAACTACAATTGATATACAGTTGTCAAGGAAGCCTGTGAAAACTGCTCACCATTATTTTCTGTCTACGTCACAGATTTAGACCAATGAGCTAACATTACACACCAACTAAGAATGGCTAAAGCAACTACCCAGAGCTAGTGAAGTCATGAACCTTAGAGAAGAGCTTGCTGCTGCCCTTTACATAGACTGGCATGATTCCTAACTGCATCTAAAACCTATGCACCCACAGACAGGTGGAGCTCTCACCCTACATCTAAGAAGCCTCTCTTACTAGCAAGTGGAGACCACTATAGAACACTGAAACTGTTCACGTGCAGAGATGAGCTGACCCTGGAGAGCCAGTCTCAGCAGCTACATCTACAACATCACTCTTGCACCTGAGGCTCAGGGAACATCAGAAAGGGTGGAAAGAGCAAGAACACAAGAAAGTCTGCTGTGAGATTGTCTTTTAGAAAAGACAAGAAAGCTACACCCACGGCACCTCAACAATATGACTGAACAGCGACAGTCATGGGGTCTCACCCTACAGTAAGAACCATAGGGAACTAAGGATGGGATGGGGAGAGCTGATCTCTGCCATGGGTGAGCCTTCTAGTTGGTTATCCAATACAAAGCAATCGGCTCTGAAGGCATACACACAGAAGCAATGCAAGTAGACTCAGCAGTTTGTATTTATGTATTTATACACATATACATACAATGGAGAGAGAAAGAGAGACAGCGCATAAATTTGAATAGAACTATGAGGGGGATATGATAAGGGAAGGAAGAAAGGGAAAGGGAAGTGATGTAATTAAATTTTAATTTAAAAATAGACTTTTAAAAGAATGAAAAGAAATGCCATAGTTTCCAGTATTCCTGAGTCACACAAGCTGGTGAGGACATGCACCAACAAGAAGTTTGTGGTAGCATTGTTAGAGCTGTCAAGGGCTAGACGTTGCCAACTATACTTGGACCAGAGAATGGATAAGTGTCCTGGTGACCACAAGCAGCAGTGATGATACAGATATGCAGTGGGATGTTGTGTAGAAGCAAGAGGAAAAACAGATCATTCATACGATATGAATCACAGACGAATCTGAACTGTGTTTTGCTAAGCAAGACTCAACGCCAAAGTTACTTTGATTCTATTTCTCTGAGATCTGGAAAATATAGAATCAGAGGGCAAGAACAGATCAGTGGCTGACAAAACTTAAACTGTAGGGTGAAGGGATCTCAAGGTGTTTGTATCTGCCACTGTGTTGTGGGTACCTGACTATGTATGTCAGAACCTCAGACCTGTGTGCTGCAGAAGGGACATTGGAATGGTGGAATCCAGGTTAAAACAGATATGTGATCATCAACTCACACAGAGATGGTGAGTGAAAATGGACAATGTCTCAAGTCACCTCTAGTCTACAGAAAGGATGGCAAGGACTGTAAATATATTTCTCATGGGGAAGTCTTTTATGTCCTTAGTGTGCAATGAACATATACAAACATGTATCTAGTGAGAACAGCCTTCTTACTGATAAGACACGGGGAGGTAAGGGCTGAGTTGGTAGTCAGGTGTCAGTTTGAGCTCCTGGTTTTGTTGGGGCCACGGAGTGCATATTGCCATGAATATGACTTCACAAAGAAACGTACATAGCCCAGGTTAGCTCCCGATAATGACCTAGAACTAGTGGCCAGGAGCACATCTGGAGCTGCAGTGTTCTCCAACCCGTGGAGTTGAACAGTGAGGGAGAAGTAACTTCCAAGTCAGGCACAGAAAATGGAGGCCAACCTGAAGCACCATGTGACACCAGAAAGTACATAATTGCTTCAGAGCCATTGATGGTGGCGTTGACCTAGCATGTGACTCTATAGAAGGAACTCCCAGAAGAAGCCAAATGCGTAGTAGTCTCACTGGATCTACACTGAGAAAAAAGGGGCTTTCTCCTTAAAGACTAATTTCTATGCCTGCTGTGAAGGAACACCAGGAAGTGCTGCGAGTAACCCCACGGGTGCCTAATAAATAGGTGAAGAGTATTCTTTGGCTGAAAGTATATTCCGAAGATGTCTGCTTGGTTACAAATAGCAGTTTAACAGTGGAGCCTCAGTAAGCCCAGCCTAGTCCAGCTAGTGACAGCCAGTGGATGTCACAGCCTCCTGAGCCTAAACTCTTCTGAATACAAATGTGGCCTGGTAGTGTCCTCACCATTTCAAGTCATTGTTATAAGGCTGGACACGATGGTGATGCCTGTAATCCTAACAGTCAGGAGGCATGGATAGGGGGATGGCCAAGAGTTTAAGGACAGCCTGTGCTATGCAGGAAGTACTAGCCCAGCCAGTGCTTCACAACAAGACTCTAGCTCAAAAAGAAAGAAAGAAAGGGAGAGAAAGAAAGAAAGGAAGAGAGAGAGAGAGAGAGAAAGAGAGAGAGAGAAAGAGAGAAGAAAAGCACGGTTTTGGTGTTGCTTTGTTTTGTTTTTAAAGAATCTTTCTCCCACACTTGCCTAGTGCTTTTGAGGAGAGTTGGGGTTCTTGAAGACAAAGAAATACTGGAATGCTGGCCAGATGGCAGTTGAGACCAGTATATGGAATGTCTGTGATAGCAAGAGGTCCTCATTATCCCCAGGTTCATTAATGGAAACTAGCGACATGGAACTAAGCCAAGATGGTGTCCCTGCTCAGTTTTAGTACCAGTTGTTGCTGAGTGTCTGTGGGTGTAGCACGTGCCTGGCCAGGCGCCCCTGGGAGCACCGAGTGATCTTTTGAACTGTGTGTCAACCCTGACTCTGGTGCAGATGCAGATTGACTGAGGGCAGTAAGGCACCTATCAGATTGCACAGTCTAGAACAGTGACAGAGTGACCAGCTACCTTAACAGGTCTTTCTGTAACATCACTCTGTACTTCAAACAAATTATGATTTGCTCTTTGTAAGTTTCTATCGATACCATTCTCTGTCATCTTATAGTTGACTCTACAATATATATTGTACAGTTGTGTGTCCCTCCCATCGTGCAGCCCACCTTTTCATTTCAACCTTGGGAATATGAGAGAAAAGCAGTCTTTTGTTGTGCCTCTTTTAAGAAACAAAGTAAGTTGAGGTGGGCTGGAAGAGTACTGTAATGAAGGAGGGAGTCCTGAAACTGCTGAGAAGCCAAGAATGTCCCTCTGCTGGCACCCGGAGGACCGATCTGCTCATGTGTGCACAACAGTATACACAACTATAGCTTGCACGTAACCACAGCATGGTTCCAGTCCACTTGTGTGTCATAAACACATGTCACTGTGAGCTACACATACATTCTACACCCAGTGATACTTTGTGCTTTCATATTAATGATTTTTTTAATCCATCTTGAGGTTGCTAAACCCTTTTGCAAAATTCTTTTTTATTTTGTTTTTTATTTGGCTACAGTCAAATGTTTAATTTGAGATACATCAGTGGTAACACCCATTGAATGTGCTATCATTCTGAGTGTCTGTGTTGCACTGTATGACTTATTGAGGTACATGCCATTCTCTGTATTTCATAGAAGAGGAAACTGAGGCATGCGAAGATAAAACAAGAAGTGTGTGCTAGGCAAGGATGACTCCAGATGTCTCTCTTGAGCTGTGTGCTCATAATATGACATGGACAGAGACGTGAGTGAGTGACTGAGTGACTGAGTGAGCCTGTCATTGAAAGGAGCAGACATTCCGTATCAGGAAAAAGTTTTATAATCAGCTTGAAGTCCACACAGTAAGTGGATTACTCCTATGGCTAATATATTTTTACCACAGAGATCTCTCAACAGATCCATTTGTAAGCATCTACACCAAAGAATACAAGGCATATGCACATGTCCTCAGATTACTTATTGATGTTTCTTATCCCATTCTGTTATGTAGGGGCTTATTAATCTGTAGCCTGAAGAGTCTGAAGTTGTCATGCAGAATGGATGCACTGCCTTTCATGCCCTGATGTTTGCAGCTTTAACAAGACGAGTGGCACAAATGCCCCAATTCACTTCCAGCATCTGAACTCATCATTTCTCTCAGTCTCAGTACAGCTGAGAAAATCTGGCTATCAATTAAACCACTTTATTTACACAAAACATTAAATTTCCTTTAGATTCCTGAAGTAAAATTAGTCACATAATTACAGATGGGTTTTATGGCCAAAGACCAAACAGGCTACTATCTGACATACTGAAATACCCTTGAAAAATAGGTACCAAACCTGCTGCAGTTCTCTGGTTGGTTGGTTGGTTGGTTGGTTGGTTGGTTCATTGGATTTTTTGAGATAGGGTCTCTCTGTGTAGCCCTAGCTGACCTGGAACTCACTTTATAAACACCACCCCCATGCCCCAACCTCCTGTCCCTCATCCCCCCACCCACCCCTTGTCTCTCATTTCCTCACCACCCTCTGCCCCCCTCCCCATCCTACCCCCAGCTTAAAGAGGTTTTTTGGTTTGGTTTGGTTTGTTGTTGTTTTAAGTTCTTTGATTTTTAAAACCAGTATTAAATTTAATAAATTTCTGTATAGTAAGGATTTGGGCTCAGTCAGCATCTTGTATGATGGACACTTATAACCAAGGAAAATACTTAATAAAGGTGTAACTATTGTTTACAGTTAAAGTACAACTTGAATTGTTGTTTGCACATGTACCTGCATACATATATCTGCCCCGCACGTGTCCAGATGCCCACAAAGGCAACAGTAGGTTTATGTCCCCTGGGACTGGAGCTGCAGGTGGTTACACACTAAGTTCCCTCATCTGCTGAGCTGTCTCTTCAGCCCTGTAACAACATCCTCCCATTCATGTACGCTCATCATTAGAAGTCCCCAGCATACACCAGTTCAGTGTGAGATTGAGGCTTTGGTGTGTTACCGTTGTCATGTATACCTGACGTGTCTTCTGGGCCCACAGCAGTCAGCCTTGCCTTGTGGGCACATATGCCTGCCCACATTTGCTACAAGCAACTCTCCAGGGGAGTGAAGCTGAGGAAAGGGATACATTAAATGTAGAACTCCAGACTCTGACTCATGGGCATCACAGTATGGAGGGAGGCAGGTAGGAGCGGAAGCTAAGGGCCAGCCAGGCTCCCCCATTCTTGACCGATGCATGCAGGAACTCCATAAGTGAGAGGCTCACACCCGTCCTTCTGGCATATGTCACCTGACAGAGCTCACACTGAGAGTAAGGGAACTGACTCGTGACTGTACTCCTTGTATTGCAGTATCTAAAGCTGAAAGATGCAGTGGGGATGAGTGCATAGACAGCATCTCTTGTCTCTGGTCCGCCCTGAGAGCCTGTGCTCAGTTGGAATGGTGAAGCAGAGTACATGAGAGGTCATTCCATGCTGGATTTACTAATGTAGCAGATTTTCCTGAAGTGTTTCACAAATCAGAAAAGTTTTCTCCAACTGGGACAAGCCAGAACTAAAGTACCATCACCATTTTTATTTGAGGGAACAAGGTCCAGAGGAAACGGAGAAATAAATATTTATTTCCAAAAAGTAACAAAGTAGACAGGAAAAACATTTTATCACAGTCTTTAATTCAGTTGTTTTTCTGTAGGCACCAATTTCTTGGTTATTAAGAATCCCAGGGCATGGCTGTAAGAATTCCACAGATGAGATGAAAGGGCATCTGAGACCCCAACCAACCATGGGCATTCAGTACATACCCATGATGCCCACCAAGGTAGCTACTACAGGTGACAGCATCACCTGAGGTATCCTCTGTCAGGTCAGGATAGCACAGCCTGTAGGTAGGCCCAGGACCTGTGAGTTGCTGCCCATCCCCTGCTCCTTGGGAACATAGTCGGGCATACATTCCTGCTCTCCTAATAGACTCTTTACTGTTCCCTAGGGAAGATCCCTTTCCTTCAAGACCTTCCTCATCTGGGTTTTGATCAGTATTTACCAAGGTAAGATGGACCCTGATGTTACCAGACATGTCCTATAACATCATGTTACATATATGTTCATTACTAAACGTCCCCAACAACCTGGGATCGTATGTCTGCCCGTCTCTCTGTCTGTGTTGTCTTAGCAATACTGTTTTCTGTTTTCACCTGCAAATTAAATATCAACAGCTTAAAATGTCTCTAACAGTAAGTATTGTCTTCTGCCTGTCTTGTACATGGTGTTCTAGCATATGGATTTATGGCTTGATATTCTGTGAAAAGCTTTGGGGTTGGTTGGGGGGTTTTGAATTTTAGAGATGGGATCTCATATAGCCCAAGGTGGGTTTGTCAAACTCATTATGTAACTGAGCTGTTCCTGACCTCCTGATCCTTTTACTTCCACTTTCCAAGTGCTGGGCTTCCAGGTGTGTGTCACTGTGCTCACTTGTGTGATGCCGATACTCTACCTACTCAGCTGCATTCCCCAGCGCAGACATACTTTTAATTGTTGCATGTCAGCTAGTCGGAACACTTTAATAAGCACCCCTCACCTTGTGCTGCACAGTGGTTTTCTTCATAGAGTGGTAGTGAGGCCTGGAGACATCTGTTATGTAATGGGAGCTGCTGCCCTCTGCTAGAGCTTTCGTGAGGGACAGCTTATCTATCCAAGCATAGCTGCCTGGCCAATCGGAGAGCTCATGTGAGACTTGCTTGAAGTCAACCAAAGGGGAAGTTGGCTTCCTGTAGATCTTTAAAGTCTGTGAGTCTCTGCAGATGCCCCAGTTCAGTTTTTGATTGAACTGTCCATCCCTGTGAAGACTGTCTGTGTTCCTGGTCCCTGTTGTATGTATGTGAGCCAGCCGTTCCCATGCTCCCTTTTCTAGCTGGGTCACATGATAATGCAGTTCCCAGGCCAGCAAGGAAGCTGCCCTGAGAAAGGCCACTCTTTCCTCCAGGAGGCATCCTCATGTACGGGCACTGCTGCTCTTCGAGGCCGAGTTTGTCCATGTTGTGGCCATCTCCTTCACAGCGCTGATCCTGACCGAGCTCCTCATGGTGGCCCTGACTATCAGGACATGGCACTGGCTGATGGTTGTGGCAGAGTTCCTCAGTCTGGGCTGCTATGTTGCCTCACTTGCTTTTCTCAATGAGTATTTTGGTAAGTACGTGGAGCTTTGACTCATTATCTGCATGTGATCCTTAACCCTTGGTTGTCATCTCCTGAACACCTTCTCTTATACACAAATGCCATAGCAGAAAGCTTTACCACACAGGCTATTTTTATGGAAATCTGGTAATAACTTATAAAATGAAGACCTTCACCACCTTGCTTATGCTTGCTTCACTCGTTCCCTGCAAGAGCTACACTGTTAATGTTTTCATGGTGGAAGATGCTGACTGCTTCCAGGCTGTGAGCCACATGTGTTCTACTTCCTTCTGCTGTCTGCAGAAGTTAGAGCAGCCAAAAGCAGCCCAGCCAGGCTCCTGATGGCAGCCTTAGGCTCTTCACCATGTAAGGACAATGTCTTCACCAGTTCCTCCTTAAGACAGAGTCCAGTGCCTGTTTCTTCCAGTTTGTTCCTTACACTTCCCCAGCCCAGTTCACAGAGACTTTCCAGGACACCTTGGGACTATGGTGCTTCCCTAAGCTCAGTTGCCTAAGAAAAAAGATGCTAAGTGAAATGTTGTGTTTCTTCAGGAGTTCCCCATCTGAGAAGCTACACTCCTCCGTCCTCCCATCCCCTTAGCATTGCTCCACCCTCTCCTGGCCCACACTGTTACACTGCTAGGTTTCTTCACTCTTCTTCCCCAGCCAGAGGCTAAGAATGGAAGAAGCCAGATCCTATCAAGCTGGTCAGTCAGCGTGGCTGGAGAGAGGATGATGGGCTCATTTGAGTCCTGATGAGTGTGGGGCCTCCCTGGGCTCCTGGAGTAGGAAAGTCCCACTTTCATGGACTTGAAAGCAAACAGTATGGACATGCCCAGTGCACCCATGGTGCACATTCTTCTAGCTGCCTGAAAGCCAGGCAGTGTACTTCTTGATCTAAAAAGAAAGGCCCCAGGCTTCAAAAAGGAGAAACTTTTACATGTTCCTCTTCATGGGTTCTTCACACCCATGACAGCAACAGTTTTCATCTTGAACAGTTGTCCATACAAGTTAGTCACATTCCTGTGGACCCTGCATGTCACATAGAGACACTGTGACTTTGGGTGATGACTGTCAAGTTTGCACACAGATGAATACAAAGCCACTCCAAGTCCTGGATCAAAGCCACAGTGAGTGGGTTCAGTTGCTACAGGCCATCACTCTTTAGATCAGGCAAGAAGTGATGCAGGTAAGAAACGGAGAGAGTTAACTGTACATTAAAGAAAGAGCTTCAAATGAGACGTCACCATTACTCTTCTTTGTAGTGTGGTGTGAACCACATCCTCCTATAGGGAAAGGTTTTGCTTTTATGGCATTCATTTCAGCATGTGTCTGTCACTACACAGACAGTAAGTCAAACACTAGTGCTTGAAAACAAATGATCATCCTGTAGTTCATTGCTGTCATAAGCAGACTTACAGTGGATTCTGTAAATGGGAGTTACACAAGTGACACAGAACAGCCTGTCATGGGACCCTAGGCAGGACTGTTGCCTGTGTGCCCCATGCTCTCCTCTGCAGATTGCAGCTGATGGTGTCTGCCCCCTGCCAGGCCAGACTGCACAGAACAGATCTCATGCATGGGGGCAGGCATTAGAAGCTCCGAAGCCGCTCGGGTGAAGCAGAGTTCTAAAGTGAACACTCGTAGACACTTAGCACAGATTCAGGGAATGTATCTGGGTGTCTGCTTCCAAGTTGCTGTGACATAACTGTTACATTGTCATTCCGTTTAAAAGATTATGTGGCAGCAGGCAATGGAAGGAAGGGTTAAAACCCCAACTACAAGTGCATTCCACACTAACATAACGTTCTACTGCTTTTTAATGCATTTCTCTAATCAGTAGCTAGCTAACCACTTAAAATATCTTTTAATCTATCCTTCATCTGCCTTGTTCATGTTTTCTCTTGGCACAGGTATAGGCAGAGTATCTTTTGGCGCTTTCTTAGGTAGGTAAAGTTATTATTCCCTTCCAGAGTGTAGAAATTTACAAAATGGCATTGATAAGCATGCTAAACTAATTCTTTAAAATTTTAAATAAAAAACAATCTTCCTCTTAACTTGGCACTTGTCATCTCAGCAAAGCCTCAAGAGCCTCCTGAGCCTCCTCCCTACACAGTGTGCTCCTATGTGCTATCTATCTAGGTAAGGGAAGTCTGGGGTCTAGCCTGCTGTCTTTCCCTAAGAGAGACTTGCTGGAGGCTCCCTCTAGCTGTGCATGGGCACAGCCTGGGCTCCAGTCCCAGAGTCCAGTATGAGAGTGACTGGAAGCAGGATCTCAGCGAGGCTGCTTGGCAGACTGGGTCTCTGCACTTGGGAGGCTCTTCAGTTTGCATTAGGCTGTCACAGGAGGGTGACAGTGGCCTAGTTAACAGAAAGTGAGCCTGCGTCCTCCGAGCAGCAAGGCACATGTCCTATAAATCAATCTGCAGGTACTGCCTGCCTGTTGGTCGTGTGCAAGCCCTTCCCAGTGCCAGGCTGTGCTCACTATTGAGAGAAGCACACATTTTGGACAGCTGAGGTCAAGGACAGACCTGTGTCACACAGCCACGATGAAGCCAATGGCTCTGGGGATCCTGAGGGGGCTCAATCTGGGCTGTGGCTATGATCTTAGGGGCTGGGAGCTCATGTAGTTGGCACTCATTCTCCTCTACCTCCTCCTGACAGACGTTGCCTTCATCACAACCGTGACCTTCTTGTGGAAAGTGTCAGCTATCACTGTGGTCAGCTGCCTCCCACTCTACGTGCTCAAGTACTTGAAGAGAAAGTTGTCCCCTCCCAGCTACTCCAAACTGTCCTCCTGAGTATGGAATGAGGCCAGGTAGAGACTCATGTGCTGGGCAGCATGAGGAACTGGCACTGCTGGTGGGCTGAGGGCTGAACTCACCCAGCCCTGCTCGCTAGTGTCTGCACTGAAGCAGCGTGAGCAGCTATTGCAAGGAAGTGACAGCCTCAGCAGAGCTGGGCAAGCTTAGCTCCTGAGCACCAGAAGCATACTTCTGCAGTGGTTTCCTGCAGAAAATCATTCCTGCTCAGACTGGAGGTGCCATGCCTGCACATGCCGCTGCACCTCAGGAGACAGTGGGCCTGCTCGTCCACCCTCTGCCTCGGGTACATTCCTCTTCAGATGCAGTTTTGCTTTTCAGTGGACACTACACACACACACAAGCCTAGGTGGCCGAGCGGTGACACTTCTGTCCTAATTCCATTGCAGCTATGAATGTAAACCATTCCTCAAGGCACTGCTGTTAGCTGATGCATTTTTATATCTGTAAAACCATACTCAAAACTGTTTACGTAGAACTCAGCTGTCCTGTGCTGCCAAGGCACCAACCACAATGCTTTGCTTCCTGAGTAGGAGTCCTTAGTCCGTGTGGTTATACTTCCTGCACTCATCTGAGCCTGTGATGGCAGAGCCTCTGTCGAAGGCTGCACCGAGGGCTCTTGGGAGGGAGCTCTTTAGAGGAATTCTGGCCTTAGAGTTAGCCCAGGCATTGTGTGTGCAGCTCTGCACTGTCCAGTGTGTGCCCGTCACACAGTGGACTTCTTGGCCTCGGCTCTTCACACTCAAAAGCAGGCTGTGGAATCTCCTTTGCACTAGTCTTTTGTATATGCCTGTGCTCTGCAGCTTGACTTCCCCTCAAATGTGGGACACCAAGACCCTGAAATCCTGGGGAAGGATAAGCTGTGGAGCCCTGAGGAGATTGATTGCCTTAACAGGCCATGAGTGTGTGCAGGACCCTCCACCCAGGCTCCTGTGAGCACTGCTTTGCAGAGGAGAGACTCTGGCCGCAAATAAAGCTTCTTCATTCATCCCTACAGTGCCTTTTGACTTGAGCGCCGCCTGTTAGTTAGGAACCTTCTGGGTATTTGAGCATATTCCCTTTCCAGATACAGTTGCAACCAGAAAAGCTGTTTCTTATATTCTCCACAAGGTGTCACTATTTATCAGTTCACAGGCATGTTTTCTCCCTGCTGAAAGACGGAGCCCAGAGTTCACTGACCAGAGTATCTGACCTGACTTTGTGATGTCCCCATCTCTTCATTGATACAGTAAGAATTAAGAAAATGCCAGAAGGCCATGAGCCGAGGGCACAGTACTTGGGTCAGAGCATAGACTGAGTGCAGATCATTCACTCCACCTGTATGCTAGTTAGAAATGGAACACACACAGGAAGCTAACCAGCATGCTTGTCAAGAGTTGCAGAAAGCCTCAGAAAACAATAGCATGATCCTAGCTACTTCGATGCACAGCAGCTTTGATGCACAGGCCTTCCGACGGCAGTGGATACAGAACAGGAGAAGTGGTCAGGCTTTAAGACTTTAGAAGTCAAGATGCACCAAGTCCTAGTTAGAGGTTCTCATCCATGAAGTGGACGTCCTCTCCCCTCAGGATGCTGCTGTTTGGGTCAAATGAGAAAAGGATGGGAGGAAGCCCTGGACAGATGCCTGGCACACAGTGATTCAGAAGGACTGAAGAAAACAACTGCTTAATAAAGGATCATTACCTGATCTAGCTCGGTCTTACGAAGTAGCTTATCAAGTGTCGGGGGTGGAAAGAGGCAACTTGAGGGGCAGCATTGTGTTCCTGCTGGCTTCTGAGACAACCTTGTTGGCTGTAGTTTTAAATTCTGGTACTTTCTTGGCTTCAGAGATTCTCATAGACAGGCTTGCCTGCTGGTGAGCACTGCTCAGGAAGGCTTCTGTGTCTTCAGGTTTCTGCCAGTGCTGTAAACAAAGGTCCTTTGGATTGTTCAAAGGTCAAGGTCTTGGTCTCAACCTTCCTCCCCATTGGAAACTCTGAGGAGGGAACCTTCCCAGGTTCCTCCAGTACACATATGATATGCTAGATATGGCCTCTCATTACACATAAAAATGCATATGCAGGGAAACTGGTAGGACGATAGCAACTCCACGGAGAGGCAGAGTTAAGCCAAGACTAAAAAAGATCCATTCATGCCAAGAAGTAAGCAGCATTAAGACAGAGGAACAGATGAGTGGAGGCAGATTGCAGAATAGTGGAGCAGAGCTGCAGGAGAATGGTACGGGAAGGCCAGGGAGGCAGGCATGGTGGACTAACATGGGGAAGAATGAAGCTATGAACAGGTGGCCAGATGCATGGGTAGGAAGCTAGAATGATGGACAGACGGGCGGGCAGGTGGGCGGGTGGTTGGGTGGGTGGGTGGATAGATTAGTGGTTAAGTAGGCAGATCAGTGGATGGGTGGGTGGGTGGATGGATGGCCAGTCTAGTAGGTGAATAAATGAGTAAGCAGATAGACAGGTAAATGGGTGTGCAGCTAAACAGATGGGTATAGATGGGTAGGTGGTTGAATGCTGGGTGTCTAGGTGGGCAGGTGAGTGGATGGACTTTTCATGACCTCATAACATTTCAGTCTAGGAACCTCCATGCTTTTTCTTCTAACACTTAAGAAGCCTGTGGATCCCACAGAACCATAACAGATTGTTTAAACACCCATTGCTTCCTTCCTGTGATGATCAGAGCTCAGCAAAGAGACTGTGGTAGAAAGACCTGGTGCTGCTCCACCTCTGAGGGAGGCCTAGGGACCATCCTCCTGTGCAGCATTCAAGCATGGCTATATTTCCATCCTTGCATGGAAGGACATGGGATGCTACATGTGAAGGTGAGTTCCATACGTGTACTAGATGTATTAATCAAAAGACAGGTGACCCAGCTGGGCAAAAAGCAAACTACACACTGGACAGAGATAAGTGGACCGGAAGCAAACTGATAGGGCAACTATGTGCCAACAGGAGTATAATAAAGCCAGGCGTCCATGACACTGCCATCACAGGAGACTGCATATACAAACTGTCACTCAGGACAAAGAGAACCCTTGATGGAAATTGTGTTAAGTAGATGAATAACAACACTTGGGGCTTGGTAGACCAGTTAGTTGCTTTCCTAAGCATTTTAGGATTTCCCTCCATATACTCCAAGTGTGTATGTGTGTGTGTGTGTGTGTGCGCGCGCATGTGTATAGGTATACACAGGCATATGTAGAGACCAGAGAAGGATATTAGGTGGCCCACTCTTTCACTCCCTGACTTACCCCTTTAAGACCAAATCTGTCAGTCTGGTAGCCAGCATTCCCCAGTGATCCTTCCATCTCCCTCACCAGCACTGGGTTCCAGGTGCAGACAACTACACCTAAATTTTTACGTGTTAGGGACTTGAACTAAGTTCATGCTTGCATAGCAAGTGCTAGTACCCACTGATGCAGTTCCCACCTCTGTGATTGGCGTCTTTACCACTATCAGTAGTGGCAAGCCTGGAAGGATGGAAAAATTAAGGTGATACAGTCAGCCCATCAAGCCTAGGAGGCTGTGCACCCAGCCACTGCGAAAACACAGCACAGTAGCCGTATGCTGGGTCAGGAAGAGCCCCAGAGAAGCTCAGATAGCCAGAATCAAGTAGATGTAGTTGAGACACACTTGTAATTCCAACACTTAGGAGGCTGAGGCAGGAGGATTGTAAATTGAGGACAGTGTGGTCTACATAACAAGGCCCTGTTTCACAGGAGTCAGATGGTCTACTTCTAAAGTAGGTTAAAAACAGTTTTCAACTTAATGAAAATGTTAAAATTTGACAGTCAAAGCCAAACTTGAGGGATTTGATGTATAGGTTTAAATGCTTAGATGAGGGGTGAAGCATAAAAACCAATAGATTTCATTTTTGGGAAGCTAGGGGGAGAATAGCAAAGCAAGCTAAAACTGGAAGCAAAGAATAATAATATATCAGCAGACAAAGGCTTACACTGCAGCTAATAATCCCAGAAGCCAAATGACCAAGCTGACCCTCCTGCTAGGCTGCTGAGAAGGGACTAAATTCCCACTTTGTGGTTCCATTGACTAGACACAGCATCAGGTGGTCACCAGGGTTAGTGAAGAAGCATACCTGAGAAAATCAGGAAAGCAAAAAGGTTCACTTGGTTCATTCTTCCTGAGGCATCAGGGAGTGGGTGCTGGATCACAGCTGTACTCCTGGAGTATACAGGAAGCAGAGAGGCAGAGGTGTCCCCCTTCAAGGCACATCCTCAGTGACCTAAATGCTTCCCACTAGGCTCCATCTCTGACTAGGACCCACACTTGTCCACAGCAACATCCGGAAACCAGGTCTTCCGACACCCGAGCCTGGGGGAACATTTAAGATGCCCCACAGTAACATTTTTGGGGCTTGCAGAATGGAGACAACATTCTATGACAGGCAGGCAACAGTGGCACTGCAGCCTATTCCTGGTTCTTATGTAGTAGACAGGGGCAGGGGTCTTTCCCACAACTCATGTTTTAAACCTATATTCAAAATAGTTTTGAAGATAATATCTACTGAGAACTGAGAGCTCAGATGAGTGACAGCTGCTGAGTGGTCGGGTTAGACATGTCAGACACTGAACCCAGTGTGGGAAGTGGGCAGCAGCGCTTCAGATTACTGATTTTTCTAGAAGAAAAGCTAGTAGGTGAACCCAGTTGACTGTGAGCACATTTTTTTGTGGCTACAATTCATGGCCTGTGCACAGCTCCTGTGTGGGCCAGGACTTATGAACCAGCCCAGATGGGAAGGACCTGCCTGAACAGGGATCAGGGACCAGGTCCTGTGTCCTAGGAAATGCCTGCCTGACAAAGCTTGGAGTCTTGTGTTGCCAAGGAACAGGACACCTCAGGGTCGCAGACGATGTTGTTGGTCCAGGAGAGGCAGGCTGTAACCTGTCACTCTCACTGCCCAGTGGTCACTGTGGCTAAGGTCAGGCCACAGCTCTGTTGCATGATATTCTTGGAGCCCATGAGGATATTGTCCTGTAATCTCTTGTCCCACCACCTTTGGAGTCTAGCACCTGCCACCGGCGTTCTTGACTGGCCTAGCGAGCTTCCATTCTTCATGAGAACAGCATGGTACCACAGATGAGCTTGGAAAGTGCAGTAGCAATAAGGAAGGGCTGGAAAAACTGAGGCACAGAAGTTTAGCAGGCTTCTACAAGTGCAGAGAGCTGAGCTGGCCTTGCATGCAGAGTGGTACATGTGTGGGCCTGGCTCATATGTGGCTTCTCAAACTTCAGGACCACACTCATGCAGGTCCCAAAGTCATCCTTTCTTGTCGCGTCCACCTTGACCAGCAATTAAGACACGACACGCTTGGATCCTTCTCAGTCAGCTTTATTCCAGGAATGACTCTTGACTTATGGACGGGGACTGGGACGGGGACGGGGACCTGGGATGGGGATGGGAATCTGGACGGGGACCTAGATGGGGACCTGGACCAGGATGGGGACGTATGGCCGGGGACCCCCAGCAGCAGAAATGCGCTGCTTATATATCTTCCCAAGGCAGGCTGGGTGACGTATTCTCTCAGGATAGGTTAGACTGCCAATACCTCATTTGCATAAGCCCGCTCTGGAGGGGCACGAGGCTGAAGCATGCACAAAGGACTTGTTTACCAGTTTATCTGAGCTGGCCACGCTGGAAGCCAGCTGCTTACATTGTCAGGTGTCATACGACTTTGCAACTGTCCCAGGTGCTATCTTAAACACGGCTGCCTACACTTTCTAGTACATCCAGGCCACCATTCAAGACGTGAAGGAAGTGGGGTGGGATCAGGTCATAGAGCTGGACACTGACAAGCACCTTTGTCCTCCCAGCTGGACCTGCACTCCTCCATTGCCCCAAGTATCCCAACCAGGGACTCCACAGGGTACCAGTCTCAGCCTTAGCCTCCCCACCATTCTCATCCAAGACTGGCTGACCTTCACATCCCTATATAAAAGATGTCCAGCTAGGAACATATCTGTACAACCATGTTAAACCACACATCCTCCTCCTGCTCCTTGCAGGTGTCCTCAGGATTTGGCAGGAGCCACAATGAAACATGATGTGTTTACCTCTCTACTCCCTTCTGACCTGCCTTTGGGCATTGGTCAGAGACTTGACAGACCAAGATGTCCATTTGGAAATGGCCCTGGGGGAAAAGTGTCTAGCTCTGGCTTCCATTCAGGCATATGACACCAACCTGTGTCAGGTTTTAAAGATGCCCTCCCCTGGGAGAGATGCCCCCTTGCCCTTCACTGCCTGTGGCAGGTGGGTGAGCTAGTCCCGAGGTCATGAGAATGGGAGAGCTGCCCTCTCACCGGCTGCAGCCCTCAGAAGAGTAGGGCCCTGCACCTCACCTGGGCAGCAGCACAGTAGAGCCAGCCTTGAGGACAAAGGTGTGGGTGAGACAGTCCTAAGGACATGAGAACAGAGAGTTGCTCCTGCCCCTTGCTGGTGGCAGCATTGGGTGAGCTAGCTGAGGCAGAGCTATAGAACTACTCCTGGTGGTGTAGAAGCAGGAGAGCTGGTGGGCTGGCCAACTCTATGATCTACTGGAGTGCAGGAAAGGGTTGATCTCGCAGGTTCAAAGCTGTAGGAGCTCCATGACACAGGACTACAACAAAGTACCCAAAACAAGTCCCCTTGAGGATCCAGTATAGTGTGGCAGAAGCCAGAGGCCTCCAAACAGACCAAGGACTCCTTGCAGTGAACATTTGCAAGTAAAGATGTGTGGACAAAAGGGTATACTGTGTACACTGACACACTACAGCTTCTTCCACGAAAAGACTTTAATATTCTTGTAGCAGGGAGGTTACAAGGGTGGAAGGTGGATACAGATGGATGAGTAGATGTGGGGAACTGGGGTGAATGATGTGAAATTCACCAAGAATCAATGCAAAGTTCTAAAAAGAAATGCCCTGCACCACCGTGCCTCCCTCAGTCTGAGTTGGCGCCTGAGTACGGGTGTAATTCCAGATCATCCAGGAGGGGGCAATAGAAACCAAGAAACGGTGCTTCCAAGTTGCTCTGGCTTAGGGTTTAGTTAGCTACAAGACAGAATGAGCAAACCCTGGATGCCACCTCTTCCTAGGGTCTGACAGGAAATCGTGGATGTATTCTAGCAGAGGAATGTGCTCTTGCTCACAGGTACTTGTGTGCAGATGGTGTCCGGGTTTGCCTAAGTGGGAAGCTCATTTTCCTCTGCAGTGGAGCCCCAGTGTCCAAGCTCCAAGTGCCTACTCCTTGTGGGAAAGGCTCCAGGGCTACACCCAGGGCCACTCATTTGAGACGTCCTCTATACCTGGGGTCAGCAGTCTCTGGGGGCTGAGACCTTCCCATCCATTCCGCTGATCCTGAATTCCGTACCCAGCTCACGAGCAGTTGGTCCACTCCCTCCAGGCCCTGCACAACCACCTGTGGATGCCTCATCCACCTGGGTACACAGACAGATATAGGTGGGCAGCTTTGCAAGTATAGGGTTCAGCAGCAAACATTCTGGGGTCTTTGAAATCCCACCCCAAAGGGGAATGTCCCAAAGGTGCCATGGGTCAAGCACTCCTTCTCCTGAAGGAGGAAGAGCGAGGCCTTAAAACTGGAACATCAGTGCAAGTCAGAAATCTGGGGTTTTATGTGGAAATGGAGTTGAAACATTGTTTGAGAGGCCCAGGAGTGCTAGCATCCCCAACCAGGATGCCAACTGTACCCATAGAGCCATCCAGCTGCTCCCAACGAGCAGACCCCTTCTTGACCTAAATGCTGAGTGGCTCTGACTCAGTTTCTCCCAGAGAAGAACAGCCTATGTTTGAAGACAAGGGCTATGACCAGGGCTCTGCAAACCTGTGAAAGGCTGCATGTTAGAGCAACCCTGGGCTCTCCTGGAAGAGCGGCTGCACTTCTCATTATGTCCTTAACCTGGAGGCACTGAGTTACCCTGCCAGGACCTGCTACCATCAATCTGCACGGTTCACCCTGCCAGGACCTGCTGTTCCCAACATTCTCCCCTCCCCCCCGCCCCCCCCCCTTCTTTGGCCATTTGTTGAGTAAGGTGCTCACTAGGCACTCAGAGCCGGTTATGCCCCACCCCCAAGCTTGGCATGGGCGGGGAAAGTGCAAAGAAGACAGAAACAGTAGGTCCTGCCCTACCTGGCCTGACCCCTTTCCCCGCCAGCAGCTCAGGCCCCTACATGTAGGTCAAGTCCTGCACAGGACATTAACCTGGGTCTCGAGAAGGATGTGGACCATTTCCTTTCCATTCTGCATCTGACTCCCATGTCCTTGGGGTGCTATTACTTGCTGGTATTTCTCTCTCCTTCTGTAAAGAATCCTTTGTAGTTCCTCCGGGTTGTGAAGCTAATATTACCTGTTGTGGGTCTCTGGGAGAGAGCGCTGCTGGCTATCTTAATTTCTGTAACTAATGGTGTGTTCATGTTGCTCATGACAGGGTTTTCCAGGACCCTTCATATTCATATCATACATGAAGAGTTTCCCTGAATGAACACCTTCATATTTATATCATACATGTAGAGGATCCCAAGATGAGTCCCTGTATATCCATACCATATACAGAGGTTCCTGCGACAAGCCCCTTCATATCCATAATATATATATGGGGGTTCCCCAGGTGACTACCACCATATCACACATGGAGCCGCTCCAAGCATGGCCCCATTCCTGCTGAATGAGCAGCAGCAGCAGCAGCAGCTTCAGGGCATCCACATGCAGACAGTTCCAGGGTGTCCTCCGTGACAAGACAGAGGGGAGAATGAGGAAACCCAGTGGCTGTTCTCACTGCAGGGAGTAGTTCTTGGGACATGGAATGCCTTCAGGGATGGGTAGGGATCTTCTGGACTTTGATCCTGTGGTCATTCTGCTATCAATGACTTTGACTTCAAGGTCTATCAGCTCCACAGACTACAGATACTGCATGAAGAATGTGCCTGGCTGAACCCCATACCCCTTTGCCTCATGCTGGCTGGGGACCTCCAGGAGGGAGGGGTGGGGCGTGTCTTAGACTAAAACTGAAAGTCCGGGGAGAGTAGGGAGAGGCCTAGGGGTGACTGGAGTGGGACCCTGGCAGCTCTGGGGATCGCCCCCACCTCCCACTGCCACCATCTTCTCTGTGCCTCATGCATCCAGACTCCACTCCCCCAATCTGAGGTGAGAATCTCCCTTGGACCAGCCTGAATGTCCCCACCCTCAATTTGTGACAAAACAAAAAGGGGGGAAGTGGGAACAGCAAGTTAGCAGACCAGCCTGAAAGAGGCCTGGGGATCTCCTACCGGAGCTCTCAGATTCTGGGTCGTGTTAGGGCCAAGGAGCCAAAGCACCAGCATGGAGATAGTTGGTATGTTAGAGACAAGGGGAGGGGTGCTCCAGCAATGGGTTATGATCTGATCTTCAACTAGGAATTGGAAGGCTATGCCAAGGGCAAGCTTACAACACTGTAAAATACCCAGGCACAGTGGAACAAGCCACTAGGGGCTGCCAAGGAGCCTGGGATCCAGAAATGGGGAGAGAGGTATCCTGGGACCTGGAGGGCATGGCCGGTCTCCTGCTACAGAATACTTAAACTGAGACATGGCATGTCAAGAACCGCTTTCCAGGGATGCCTGCTGACATCCTGTCCCTTGGGCCACTTGAACTCTTAATACATACTTGCCGCTGTTGTATTCCCAGGACCCACTTACCCTCTCGAGGATATACTGTCCACTGCTGCCCTTTGGGTTCTCTGTGCTACCACTCCCTTTCACCAACCACCCACAAGCTCTCACCCTTGAGGTGCACCAGCCAGGGAATGAATACCATCATCTCTGGGAAAAGGAGACTCCTATACATCCCATTTCCAGAGCCCGCACCTCAAATACCAACACACGTTTGAAAAATCTCAAAATCATGAGAGAGGTGGTGTGCCCTACAGGGCAGCGTAACCACCCAATAGCCAAGGTCTCCGACGGGCTTCCACTCCCTACCCGTTAGCAGGCAAATCAGAGCCCTTGCTGTGATCTGCTGCTTATACCTGACTTCACACCCCAGAACCCCAGAGACATGTCTCAACCGCATGGCCTACTTGATGCTGGGCATTAGTACTGAAACTGTAATGTACTGTCTGTTCCCAGGCCTTCTCTGCAGGCCATTGTGAGAGCACAATGACATAAGGGTCAGAACCCTCACTGGGTGCTTAAGAAGACGCATACAGGGCACTGATGGGGCACAGGGCACTGATAGTCTGCCTGGGAGAGGGAAGGAGGAGAAACCAAACATGTGACAGGGAGACACACGAGAACAAGAAGATTGGCTGGTCACTGTGGCATGTGTCTATGGTTACTGCTGCTCAAGAGGCTGAGGCAGGAGGATCATTTGAGCTCAAGAGTTCAAGGACAGCCTGGCCAATGCAATTAGATATAGCCTCAGAATGGAAATGAAAGAGATAAGGAGGAAGAGAGAAAGAGCACAAGGAAAGAGAAGGGAGGGGGCAAGAGGGAAGCAGGGAAAGGAGGGATGGAGGGAGAGAAGAAAAAGGAGTGAGGGAGAGAGGAGATGAAAGCATGCAATCAGACATTCTATTTAGCCTTTGGAAAGGAGGGACTGCCCTGGTGCATGCCATTGTATGGTCAAACTCAAGGGCATTTGCTAAGTTAAGCAAGCCTGATAGGAAGGACGGGTGCAACAGCACCCATTTCCTTTAAAAATTTTTTTATTTTATGTATATGAATGTTTGCCCGCATTTATTTCTGTGTTATGTGGGTACTTGGTGCCCACAGAGGTCAAAAGAGGGCACTAGATCCCCTGAAACAAAAGTCAAGGGTATATGTTGGCTACCATGTAGATGTGGAGAACAGAATCTGGATGAACTGACCTCCCACACCCAATGTGGAGCCATCTGTCCAGCCCCCAGGGTTCCTATGGAGCCTAGGAGTGTCAGACTCTTGGGACAGGCAGTACAGTGCTTGAAGTCCAGCAGGGACACAGTGGGAACAGGCTCTGTTTGGGAAGACAGAAAAGTTCCAAAGATACAAGCAAAACTGTCACATATCATAGAATATGCACACACTTGCAATGGGCTACTTGGGGCTGTGGAGATGACCTAAGGAGAAGGCTACTGCCCTATAACCCTGAAGACCTGAGTTCAGATCCCCAGCACCCATAGTTGAGCACAGTGGTACTTCCATAACACAGCACTCACAAAGCAGATGAGTCGTGGAGTGGAGAACCCCAAGAAGCTTGAGGGCCAACACCTGAGGTTGTTCTGTGACCTACACACACATACACACACACACACACACACCACACCACGGCATGGGATGCCCACATGCATTCACACACAAAAATATCTTTTAAATAGGTCAAGATAGTCAATTTCATGTTATGTTTATTTTAACAATTTTGGAAAAGTAAACCTCCTTTAAAATAGACTGTCTGTCTGGACAGAGCCTGAGCCCTGGGGAAAGCCCCAGGCTCGGTGGGGACAGCCTGGGCATGTTGTGTTGGTAACTTGAAGCTTTGCTATGGAGAGGCTTATGTTCATTTACACTTTGGCAAGATGCCACTTCCTGTTTCTAAGAAGAAATGAAGGGCTGAGCAGACTTTTAAAAAGCTCCACATCTTCTTGGACATCAAACGGCCCCACGCAACCTCTTGATGGGTTGAGGGTAAAGGAAGCAGAGACACATGGATTAAATTCCCCTTGCGATTTACTCCAGTTTAAAAATTAATGGAAAAAGTGCCTGGCAAAACTTGTTTAGAGCTTTATTGAACCAAAACAGTTTAAAAATAGTTTGGGAAGCTGGGCCTGCTTTGGGTGGATGAATCTGTGTCTCGCCAGGACTGAGGAGCTCCTGGGGCCAGCCAGAGCCACACGCTCTGCAGTGGAGAAAACTACCACCCATGAGAAATGACGGCAGTCATCTGATATCAGAGAAGGGAAAGAAAAAGTGCCGCCTCATTACCTAGGGCTGGGGGCAAAGCGGCTTGCTGTGGGTTACAGCTTAATTAAAAATATTCCAAGAAAGTGAACGTTTGCAGAAGGTTACAATTTGCCATCAGAAAACTGTTGTTTCCATTATAAGCTTTTTGCTAATAAAACAAACAAATACAAATCTCTAAGTTTTAAAGGGACAGACCTGAAAGCAAAGGGCAGCCCTGCTTGTAGGGAGAAGCAGGCCATCGTAAGTCTTGTGTCAACTTCTTTTTTTTTTTTTTTTTTTTTGGTTTTTTCGAGACAGGGTTTTCTCTGTGTAGCCCGGGCTGTCTTGGAACTCACTCTGTAGACCAGGCTGGCCTCGAACTCAGAAATCCGCCTGCCTCTGCCTCCCAAGTGCTGGGATTAAAGGCGTGTGCCACCACCGCCCAGCTTGTGTCAACTTCTTGTCTTATAGAATGGAGCAAAGAAGACCAGGGGTTACAAAGACAGCTCCAGCTGCTTACAAACACAGCAGGTGGAGTCATCACCCACCTCCAGCTTCCCTTGCTGACCTGGCCAGCAGGAATTCCAGGTGCAGTCACAAGTCTGTTCTCAGCCTACCAGGAAGCACACACATGAATTGAACCAGTCTGCACCCGCAGCCGGAAGCCCTACAGAGCACACTCGTGCATATCAGTTTTCCAAGAAACTTCATCTTGAGAGGTTCTCCTGCCCCACATGGCATGTCATCAAGGTCCAGGGGACATGGCTTGCTGTAGCGGTATCTCACTCCCTCACCATCTTCTTCTTGGTTGGAGGGGTGTTTGCTTTTCAATACCTTCCAAAGCCATTCTTTTCATCAGTGAAAAGGAAGACAAGATGCTGGTCAGCCACATCTGTGGCCACCCATGCAATGGCTCTGAGGCTCTGTGTAGGTTCCTATTAGATGTGAGAAGAAGGATCCCAAATCAGCCTGGTTTTAGCCCAAAAGGGGAGTGATTCTGCCACACAGCTGAGAAGTTAGGGGCAGGTTTCCATGGATACTGGGCTTAGACTAGTCTCAGATTCTGACCCTGGACTGGGTCCCATATTGAGTGACTTCCTTAGGATGGGGTAGACAGCCCAGAGCCTCTGTTAGGAAAGAGCACTGAGTGGCTAACTTCTGTCAGGTACTCACTCACCTTGGGCCAGGGCAGGTAGTGAGCAGTGAGCAGCCAATGGCCCTCATAGAGTTGAGATTTGCCTCCT